>JABJVR010001940.1:0-55781 GCA_025773905.1 Chitala chitala
AGTGAAGTAGAGTTGAGTTGTGTCACCGTGTTAGCCGTGCCCGTAACAGTGAAGTAGAGTTGAGTTGTGTCACCGTGTTAGCCGTGCCTGTAATAGTGAAGTAGAGTTGAGTTGTGTCACCGTGTTAGCCGTGCCCGTAACAGTGAAGTAGAGTTGAGTTGTGTCACCGTGTTAGCCGTGCCTGTAACAGTGTAGTAGAGTTGAGTTGTGTCACCGTGTTAGCCATGCCCGTAACAGTGTTATTTCCTGTACTGTGGCAAAATAGACAAATCAGAAATGGAAAACCACGTTTTCATGACTTTGATGGTTTTCAGGTTTAGTGATGTAGTTTTAGGGGAAACCTCTATGTAGTTCATTCTTCTGCAGTACATCTGAAGCACTGGTGGCTTTTTGTAGAGCTGTTACATAACAAATTGTTTCAACAAGTTAAAACACATTTCTTTTAATAGTTGAGCACATTTATTAATATAGATGCCACAAGAACAGGTCTGCCCAGGTTTATGGTATGAAGACCTGTTCAATAATGGCTCTGCCTACTAGTTTGTAACCAATACGTCCAACATTTATAGAAGACAGACTTAAGTGGCACCTTGGTAGTATCATACACCTTTGTGTGTGTCAGAAGTGCAGAACGTGAAAGTTAGAATACCTCCACTGCTCCACTGTGCTGTCAGCCAAAACTGTGGTGCCTTGCCATGCAAGACTTATTTGGCATATTGTAAAATCATATGATTCCAGATTGCAGAATAAGATGATTATTTTGTGCGCATGGTAAATTTTCTATCAGGTGCTTTTAAGCATTGCTGTTACACCATGCTTAGTCCTTTAAACCCAATATGTTTGATGTCAGATCTTAAGAATTTGTAAGCAGCTTGGCTGGGGTCAATCAAGAGATTGGAGTTTAATGGTGGAATGTAAAGTCTTTGTTCCTAAATTGATCATTGTTTCTATATTGGTCCAATGTAATTTGTGATGTGAGACAGAATAAAGTGACAATGTCTACAAACGTGTCTGAATTGTCTATTGTTGGAACTGTATGTATATCAGCTGCTCAGACATGTCAACTCTAAGGCCAGGTTTAAACAAAGCAGTGGCTGGTTCTGCTGTTCCAGGTCTCTGGACCTCACTGGACCCCTGCTGCTGGGGGGCGTGCCGAACCTGCCGGAGGACTTTCCAGTCCGGAACCTGGACTTCGTGGGCTGCATGAGAAACCTGACGATCGACAGCAAACCCATGGACATGGCAAGCTTCATTGCGAACAACGGAACCACAGCAGGTCTGCGTGGATATGGCTCTCCTACATGTTCATCATGTTCTAGCCTGATATTCAGATGGATTTTGGAATGTGTGACTTTTTCGGGTGTAGAACAGTGTGACTGCTCTTTCAGCTCTGCATGCTTCTGTTCGGTCGATGATGAAGGACCTAGCCATTGCCATTTTAGGAAGTTTAGCATAGAACAGTATGTCTTTACAAATTCTTACACAAAAAATCATTCCAGGTTGTACAGCAAAGAACAACTTCTGCAGCACAAACCTTTGTCAGAATGGTGGCACTTGCATAAACAAATGGAACACATACGCCTGTAACTGCCCCCTGCAGTTTGGAGGAAAGAACTGCGAGCAAGGTGAGGTGGTCCCCTTTGCCAAGTGGGATAGTAGGATTAGCAGCACCTTACTGTTTGGTACAGAGAACTGAAAGCCATTAACTAAGGTCAGTGCTGCACATTTGGCAGAGTTCTGCCATGCAGAAAACGGGCATCTTCTCTTGTGTTTGAAGATCAGTGCATTACCAGTACTGAAAAGCAGCTGAGAGTCATCATGTGACAGCATTCCAGGGGAGATGCGATTACTCAGCTCTGACCCCACACTGCCGTTCAAGTCGTTTTTGCAGTAGTTTAAGTGAGCTTGCGGGTTTGGGAATGCAAGACAGCTCCACTTTTTGTGATATTGTCAAGCCGGCACAATTTGTGTCATCAAAAATGTGACTTGGAAGTGATAATGTTGTTTTGTGATGTTTGGTTGCCTAGTGACTAATGTGCTTTCACTTTGTCCAAAAGATGCCCCTTTACTTCCATACTTGTTTATTCTGCCAAGGAAAATGATAATGTTGTGCAAGCCTAATTTTAGCATAGCAAAGGACAAAATGTTTCAGCTGAACAGTTTGTGGGAAATCTTCCACAGGAAGAAAAATATATGTAGAATTTTTGCCTTCCCCCCACGTGTAGTTCTGCCTGTGCCTGACCTGTGCAATAGCTTGTGTGGTTCTTGTATCAGCTATCATTACCTGCATACATGTAGAACCTGCCCTATAACATGGTTTAAAGTGTGGCACTTAGGAGAGAACGAGGTTAGTACTTTATTCTTGTGGGTGACCTTTTGACCTCAGTGGGGTCTTAATGCCCTCCTTCTCTGGTCCTCAGACATGCCATCTCCTCAGTACTTTGACAGCAGGGCCCTGGTGTCGTGGATTGAGCCAGACATCACCATCACCATCCCCTGGTACATGGGCCTCATGTTCCGTACGAGGCAGAGCCACGGGACGCTGATGCGGGCCAGCGCCGGAGCCTCATCCACTGTGAGCCTGCTGGTGAGGAGCCCCCGTTAAAACCCACAAGAGCAGCTACTGGCTGGACCCATCAGGACAGCATTGTTCAAGAGGAGAGGAGAGGAGTAGGACAGACAACTCTGCCTCTTCATCCACGTTAGGTCGACCAGTTTTTACACCAGAGTAAACCATTGTTCTCACACTTGCTTACCAAGGGTTTTTCTTGTATTCAGATCAGCGACAGACAGGTGCGATTTGAGGTACACCTGGGGAAGATGCAGATGGCCGCCCTTCAGCTCTCCGAGGTCTGGGTGGACGACGGGGAGTGGCACCACCTCCTGGTGGAGCTGAACAGTGCCAAAGATGGAAAGGACATCAAATACATGGCTGTGGTGTCTCTGGATTATGGCATGTTCCAGGTAATGTTACGGTGGCATGTTCCAGGTAATGTTATGGTGGCATGTTCCAGGTACTGTCACCAGATACTGAGTGCCTGTATCACAGGACAGAATGCTCTTATCACACACTCCCTGTCTGACTAATGTCACCTCACCAGAGGTGTTTAATTTCAAAACCCTGCAGAAATGTTGAGACCCTATTGTATGTGTGCTCTGGTTGTGTGGTAATACAGCAGTTCCATTCTGGAAAAAATTACTGTAAAGTTACTGTAGTGTAACATTGAATTTTTCTGTTACTGTAATCATGGTGTCGTAATCTGGGCTGGAAAAGGAGCAAAACAGTATTCTGCTAGTTCCTTTGAAGTGCAGCTTTATTACGTTTTGAGAGCTCTACGTTCTGATCCGCATTCTACATTCCACAGCGGACCACAGAGATTGGAACTGAGCTTCCAGGCCTGAGGCTGAAGAGTTTGTTTGTTGGGGGTGTGCTGGGTGACAACGGGACCGTCCAGAACGGCTTCCGGGGCTGCATGCAGGTGAGGTCCACCTCCTCACCCGCTCGCACCTCCTGTGCCGTGCGAGCTCCAGTGTGTTCGCTCATTTCTCAGAGGTGCTCTGTGTGTCGTAGGGCGTGCGCATGGGGGAAACGGTCTCCAACACAGCAAACCTGAACATGGAGCGGGGCCTGAAGATCCGTGTAGAGGACGGCTGTGAGCCTGCGGACCCTTGCGCTTCTCACGTGTGTCCGGAGCATAGCCACTGCAGCGACGACTGGATCGCGCACAGCTGCGTGTGCGACCCAGGTATGGGCCGGGCCTCGTACTTTCTGCTGTGTCCGAACCTGGTCCTCAAATCCCGTGCACAAATCATCGTAAAACTTAAACCCCCAGGGATCGGCCCAGTTTTAATAGAAGTGTCGTTTCAGACTTTTTATGCACACTGACTGAAGGCCCACTCTTCCATCACCAGCCTGGCCTCTCCATGAAGACACCTGGAGCTTATTAGCCCTTCTTCCTACACCTGGAGAGTACTCCAAAGCCTCACTGTTCTAATCTTAGTCTTGCTTGCAGACACACATCCATCCATGGGCTGAATTTGGTCAGGTGACCTTGCTGATATACACAGCTGTTTGACAGCCTTCTGTCACACCTCAGGGTACTTTGGGAAGGACTGCGTGGACGCCTGTCAGCTCAACCCCTGCGAGCACGTGTCCAGCTGTGTCCACAGACCCAGCAGCTCTCACGGCTACGCCTGCGAATGCGGACAGAACTACTACGGAGAGTACTGTGAGAAGAAGTAAGGCGTCCTGCTTGCTAGCGCTCCCTGTCCATGTCTGCTGTATTACATGTGTCAAGCCCTCCACCTGCACTGCACGTACAGGGCATCAGCTGAACCCCACGTCCCTCTTATTTTGCCACATCAGAATATCTAACTGAAAGAGCCTGAGATTTTTCTAAGTCTGATATGTATGAAAAGAGCTGAACCTGAGTTTGTTGTATGTGTGGTGTTGTTCTTTGCAGTGTTTGAGCAGTTCCACAGGGATGCGTCACACTTTTGTGTGGTCTGTGCAGCTCCACACTGGTGCATTAAATGCTCTGCACAACCCCATGGGATTGTGTCCCGTATGCGTGGATCACTTCTGCTCTCTCACCTCTTGTGTAGTCAGCTAATCCTCTTCCACAGTGTTCCTGGGTGTAGGAAAAATGCAACCCATCATTAATTTTTTCATTATCTTCTTGAAATCCCCTCAAGGTGGTGTGTCACCAACCTGGCAACCCAGTTTCACAGTGTGCAGGAAGTAATTACAGCCGACCTGCTGTGGGAGAGGAGTCTGTGTAGCATACTTCTTGCATACCTCACTATTTTAGTACCCAAATTTTCCCCATCTTTTGTTTGTTTCAGAATATTTTCTGCATTACAGAATGATCGGCTAGCTTTGATATCCTCAGTAGAAGAGCTAAGAGAACTGAAACCCATTAACCGGTCTAGCCAAGTCTGAGGTGCTGCCCAGACTCGCAGCGTTTACCTAATGGTGTCCATGTGGCTAACATCATGCATCCTGGTGGCATTTCAGCACAGCAGTGATCCTGAAGCTGCCTTTGCATTAACAAGGAGGCAAATGACTGTTGGCATAAGCACCGCAGGCAGGACTGCCCTCTCAGTGTTCTGTTTCAGTCACGTGTGAGGTTAAAAGCACAGTTATCATAGCCCTAAATCAAAGCATTCCATTGAGAATGCAAAACCTACTAATGTCACGAAAACAGTGTTTAATAGGTTACTGATAAACTACTCAGTCACCTGGAGCCTCGTAAAGTGACACTCGTTTGCTTCTAGTGAGCATTCTGACTGTTATCCATGTACAAACACCTTAAAATGGCCGCTGATTGTGACAGACTGACGAGTAAAGGAGAGTGGAGATTGACGAGGACGCGCTGAGAAGCTCACACGTTTGCCTGTGGTTTACCTGCAGCGTTCAGCCACTCAGGGTGTGCAGCATGAGGCAGGGGGGTGATTTATGTGGACTTTTGATGATTAGCCTCTCCTGTCATACTCCTGCACCTAAATCTTCGCTGTGTTTTTGGAGAGAGAAGTAAAGAGTAAAGAGGTGCTTTGATTAGTAAAGAGGTGCTTTGGCTGCAAAGGCTTTTATGGGCTTGTAAACAAGGTGTCGTGTTTCTTCAAAAGCCTGAAGGTGGTATTCCTCTAAATGATTAAGCGGTTTTTAGACTGAAGGAGGAAAAAGTCGTGTGTATTTGTGCACAGCTTTTACAGTTTTACATTACATTTTATTCCTTTAGCAGATGCCTTTGTCCAAAGCAGCTTACAATGAATAATAGTACACGTGCGTGTCACAAACAAGGTCGAACAGTATCAGAGAATCTAACTAACAGTAAGTGCTGTCCTGTCATCAAAGTGCACACGCCCAGCAATTCTCGCACAAGTCATACAAGTGAAGGGAAGTGTACAGTCTTGTATAAATTAGAAAAATGTACAAACAAACAGCCTTGCAACAATGGAGTAAAAGGAGGCAGAGATGATGAAGGAGAGGTTTCCAGTTCTGAGGTGCCTGAAGAGACGTGTCTACAGTTGTCTATGGAATGTGGACAGGGACGATGAAGTCCTCAAAGCAAGAGGCAGCTCATTCCACCATATAGGCGCCAGAGAAGAGAAGAGCCTAGGTTTATCGTTCTTCAGCAGGGATGCAACCAGTCTCTTCTTCAGAGCAGCCCCAGTATAAATCTTTGTGAGAGGAAGTAGGCTTCCATTGGGTCAGTAGCTTTATTTTGAACTGCTTTGCTCAGTTCTGCTGCACTTTTTACTCAGGGTGGAGCAGCCCTGTCCCCGCGGGTGGTGGGGGTCCCCAGTCTGTGGTCCTTGCAACTGCACCGTCAGCAAAGGGTTCAACCCCGACTGCAACAAGACCACAGGAGAATGTCGATGTAAGGTAAGAGAAGTGGCCCGCGGAGTGACTGAGCCTCAGTTAGCTGTCGTACTGTTTTTAAAACGTTAGCCAATTGTAACAGACAACGCTCATTTCTCTGCAGGATAACCACTACAGGCCAGATGGCGGAGACACCTGTTATCCATGTGACTGTTTTTCGTTGGGCGCCTACACGCGGACGTGCGACCCTGGCACCGGGCAGTGTTCGTGCAAGCCGGGTGTGATTGGGCGTCGTTGTGACCGCTGTGATAATCCATTCGCTGAAGTCACAAGCAGTGGATGTGAGGGTATGTGCGCTGCGTCAGTCACACGTCAGTGGACACCACTAGGATATATCGCACAATAAGGGGTCACAAATTTTGAATTCTGAATCCTTGAATGGCTTCTTAAGTAGTTAATAAGGTATTAGGCTGCTCCTTTATAAGATGTCTGCTGTGTCTGTGACTTGGAGCAATTTTATTTTTAGATGCATGAGGAATTTCCATTCCTCTCTCATCACCACCTGCCTCTTGTCTCACCTGCAGTTGTGTACGATGGTTGCCCTAAGGCCTTTGATGCTGGAATCTGGTGGCCCAGAACCAAGTTTGGTCGTCCTGCAGCCATGAACTGCCCGAAGGGATCGTTGGGTGGGTTAAGCAAAGAAACATCACGATTCAAACATGCATGCTCGTGAAGGAATACCCATAATTCCACAAAATTAGGAGAGCAACAGATATGTTCAGTAAAACCAGTATAACAGCTCATAAATGTTGTTGCGTTTTTGGAATATGAAATCACTGTTTTTGGATGTGTTTGTTAATGATAGGCACCGCAGTCCGTCACTGCGGCGATGAGAAAGGCTGGCTTCCACCAGAGATGTTCAACTGCACCACGTTGACCTTTTCACAGCTGAAGAAACTGGTGTGTGCCTCACCGTGGTAACCCACCTTGGCTTAGCTCCCTCAGTGGGGACGAGAACCTCAAAGCTGGAAAACATGGAAACAACAGCTTCCAGACACCAAAAATATTTTAGCTTTCCTATTGTCTCCATTGATATTACGTTTTGGAGTTTTGCATTGTATTTTTTCACCAAGCATTAGCATTTCTGCATCCTTGCCTCTTTACCAGAATGAAGAGTTGCATCGTAACGAGTCATTCATGGATGCAGAGAAGTCCAAGATCATCGCCGTCCTTCTTCGGAATGCGACCGACCACACAAACGCCTTCTATGGCAACGACGTGAGGACAGCGTACCAGCTGATCCTGCGCGTTCTCCACCATGAGAGCCAGCAGCAGGGCTTTGATCTGGCTGCGGCACGTGATGCCCACTTTCACCAGGTAACGGGGTTCACTTGTTTTATTTACCCAAGAGATTGACATAGTAATGGACACACCTGAAATGGTCACCTAGCTGCAGACACAAAATACTCATGTTCATAAATATCCGTGGGAACTGTTCAGAACCTCGTGAGAGCCAGCAGTGCCATACTGGACCCAAGTAACAAGGATCACTGGGACCAGATCCAAAGAGCCGAGGGCGGTTCTCCCTATCTGCTACGGAACTTTGAGGAGTATGCGGACAATGTGGCACAGAACATGAGGAGGACCTACCTGAAACCATTCACTATTGTCACAGATAACATGAGTAAGATGTTTACCTGTCCTATGTTGGTGATGTCATTCATTGTGAATTTCAGACGCAGATGTCGTCCTTCTTTTTTGATTCTTGAAAAAGTGTGTGTTTCATGGAGAATCTCATGTCTGAACCTTCTTTGTGTCTTGTGCAAACAATGTAAAAAGAAAACAAAGGGATACAGAATACTGTGATACAATACTTAACAGAATATAGTTTATTTCGTACATCTACAAGGAACACTAAACCTTGTAATAATTTTAGTTCTTTTTCTTACCTCATCGTCAGTTTTTGCTGTTGATTATCTTGACACGTCGAATCCGGATCATGCCAAGATTCCACGTTTCTGGGAGATAAAGGACACTTATCCTAAAGACCTGGAGTCCTCTGTGCAGTTTCCCGAGTTCACATCCAGACCTGGCCAAGGCAAAGGTAGAACAGTAACTGTGATGTACAGGGCAGGCCTGTTTCAACCTGTACCCTGAGTATGATGCATTGGCCAAAGGTAATATTCACAATAACATAATGCCCATAGTCTTTTCTAGATTTATCTACTGAATCTCCCATCCTTTGTGGATTTTATCCATAAAAACATAATGTTCTTTACAAAGTGAAAGCAGTGGCACACTTGTGTTTCTTCAGTCTGTCATCACTAATGGTCGATAGTGCTTTCACTATTGAGACAAGCAGGTATGTCTGTACACCTTTATCTTCTGTGAGGCCCTGCAGACCTCCTACAAACATGTCACCTTGTCTGTCCTCAGTGGAGCCCAGCAGAGAATTGCTCCCTGTGGACGAGGCCCACACTGAGCCCTCCAGGAGAAAGCGTCATGCAGAAAGTGCTAGCCATCACTCGGTCGCCATGGTGATCATCTACAGGTCACTAGGTCAGCTGCTGCCGGAGCAGTACGACCCGGATCGACGGAGTTTGAGGTACTGCGCTCTGGATTGAGCATCCCAAGATAACAAAATCTCAAAACAGGATAAAGTAGAAGGATGCTTTGTAAAGGGCACTTCATGGGCTGTACATGTTGATTGGGTCATCATGGGGTCACGTTTTTCTGCCCAGGCTGCCCAACCGGCCTGTGATCAATACCCCCATCATCAGCACCGCCATGCACACTGAAGAAGGGCCTGTGCTGAGTCCACTGGAGCACCCCATCACACTGGACTACACCCTGCTGGAGACGAAGGAGCGCACCAAG
Source organism: Chitala chitala (assembly GCA_025773905.1). Classification (NCBI taxonomy): domain Eukaryota; kingdom Metazoa; phylum Chordata; class Actinopteri; order Osteoglossiformes; family Notopteridae; genus Chitala; species Chitala chitala. The sequence goes on from JABJVR010001940.1 coordinate 9,203, forward strand.
CCCGTCTGCGTCTTCTGGAACCACTCCATCACGTAGGGCTCCACCCCCCGACCGCCCCAACACACAGCCACACACCCTCCAGCTCTAGATGTGCACACACCCAAGTTTGCTGTAACATCTCTTGTTCCCGTCTTCTTTGGGACAGGGTTGGAGGAACAGGCGGATGGTCCTCAAAGGGCTGCGAGCTGGTGTCCAGGAACGCCACCCACGTCAGCTGCCAGTGCAATCACATGACCAGCTTCGCCGTGCTGATGGATATCTCGAAACGAGAGGTGCTCTTTTCGAGTGGTAGCCCGTTAGCAGGACTGGTGCTTCGCATTCATGAACTTGTAAACGTGGGGTTTTGTTGGCATGATATTGCTGCCATTTCTATGGTTTGTGAAACAAAAACAGTTTATGAATTTATGTGGAAAAAACATGATCTTTACTGAGAAGCCACTTTTCTTTGGCAGAAACTCCTGAGAAATTATTACCTGCAGGTATTCAGGTCTTGCTCTGAAAGTTTTGTATGTGTTTTGCTCTTGGCCCCACCCCCTGCCCCTCTGTTCCACTGTGTGATTGCTCCTGGCCCCACCCCCTGCCCCTCTGTTCCACTGTGTGATTGCTCCTGGCCCCACCCGCTGCCCCTCTGTTCCACTGTGTGATTGCTCCTGGCCCCACCTGCTGCATCTCTGTTCCACTGTGTGATTGCTCCTGGCCCCACCCGCTGCCCCTCTGTTCCACTGTGTGATTGCTCCTGGCTCCACCCCCTGCCCCTCCCTCCAGCATGGGGATGTGCTTCCCCTGAAGATTATCACTTACACAGCGGTGTCGGCTTCACTGGTGGCCCTCCTCATTACCTTCATCTTACTGGCTGTCATCCGAAAGCTACACTCTAACCTCCACAGTATCCACAAGAACCTGGTGGCTGCACTCTTCCTCTCTGAGCTGCTCTTCCTCACTGGCATCAACCAGACAGAGAACACGGTGAGAGAGTGCCACATGCTTTCATTACCCACGTACTGAATCAGGGTTGCGACGGTCCAAACACATGAAGCACGGGGACTCTGGTCACGTACACACCGGAGACTTACACACGTAAAACACTGACTCCACACAGCGGGACTGTGCTTTAAACAGCAGTCTTGCATCATTTTCAGTTGAAGGCATTTAACTTGTGCACAAAACGAATTCCAGCTTGATAAGCATTAGTTGTAATACTTGTAATTTCCCCTTGTGGGACAAATAAAGGTTTCTTCTCCTTCTTCTTTTTAAGTCCAGGGTTTGTTAATATAGATGCTGACTGCAGATGTAGTCATACATACATCAGAGTGTGAGCACTGCGAACAAGTCCGCACACGGCAAACGTTTGTCAGTAGCCCCCAGGGCGTAATCAAGACTGGTTTGAATGATAACCAAGGAGCATGATTGATGGATAGCGTCTGTTGGAGCTCCAGGGAGAAGACTGAGCTGTTACACAGGGGACAAGCAGGCCTGTTCAGCCGCTAACTGCTACGCAAGTTAGTCACTCCAACACCTGAGTCTGATTCGGTGAGAGGGTAACCCCCCCCCCTTCTCTCTCCCATCCTGGCTGGGAACGGGATTTTATCCACCGTACAGTGAGCTCATTTCACTCAACAACAGAACCATATTCATGATGGAGCATGAAAGAGTCACCAGCAAGTTTGCCAACTGTATGATCAATGTGCAGCGGAACGGTAGCTTAAGTGAAGGGACTGAAACCTGAGTTACGATATCATTGGAATGTCGGTTGGCTTCAGTCTGGGCCTTTAATGTCAAACCCCTGCAGGAGATGTTTTCGCTCCCTGGGTTTTGTGTTTAGAGGATGTCTGTCTGTTTGAAAAAGGACTCATTTCATGGTTAACTGTGACATTAATGGATCTTCTGACACCCCACCCCCGACCTGTCCCCAGTTTCTGTGCATGATGACCGCCATCGTCTTGCACTACTTCTGCATGTGCACCTTTGGGTGGATGTTCGTGGAGGGCCTTCACGTCTACCGCATGTTGACCGAACTCCGTAACATCGACCATGCCCACATGCGCTTCTACTACGCCATTGGCTGGGGCATCCCAGCCATCATCACAGGTAAGCACTGCCCCCATGTCATTGTCAGTGCTGTTAATGTTAACAGTATTGTACCTTTTCTTCTACCCAGTAAAGCCTATGGTTCTGCTTATTTATAAAACTGGATCTTTTACTGTATCTGTACAGCGTTGTAGCAGGGCCATTCCCAGGACTTGGTCCAGCACCTTCACATCTCTGTTCTTTATGCCAGTCACCCTGTGCGATACTCTACTCTTAAAGTCCTTGTGAGGAATGTTAAGCAGCACCATTCTAGCACCAGTCAGAGCTGACTCCTGAGAGACTCATGAATGTTCCCGGGTGATCAGGGCCGCTGATTTACGCCATTCAGTCCATCATGGTACTCTTGTGGCTCACGCATGCTAAAGAGCCTCTGAAGATCACTGCAGACTAGGAGAACAGGCCATGACGTGACTCTTCTTGGCTCGTTCTGTTACCGGAGGCACAGCAGATCTGCTTACGGTGTTGTGGCTCTGTTCCCTATCTGTTCTGTGGGGTCTTATGTTTCATTGGGCTGTGTTTCAGGACTCACCGTGGGCCTTGATCCACAGGGGTATGGGAACCCTGACTTCTGCTGGCTGTCGTTGTATGACACCCTCATATGGAGCCTAGCTGGGCCTGTGTCTGTGGCGGTTCTGGTAAGTCCTTACACCCTCAGCGACTCTGGCGTTTCTCTTTGGTGGTAGAAGACGAGTATCAAGTTTCTGTTGGTTTACGCTAGACCTCAAACATTGTGTGTACACAGATAGTACCTGTCACATTGAATAGTCTCCTCCCTGAAGTGGGTAAGGCAGCACCAGTCATGATGTCTTCCCACCCCCCTCAGGTGAACACTGTGCTCTTTGCACTAGCCATGAAAGCGTCTTGTGGGCGACGGCGGCGATCTTTTGAGAAGTCGGGGGTCATGTGAGTAAAGCATAGCCCCTTTTTGTCACGTGTGGAGAAGTCCGGACACTGTACGTGAAGACGAGCATGAGGTTTAGCTGTTAGTGAAGATGGTGGCTCCCCCAGCAGCTGAGGTGTGTGTGTGCTGGTTCTGCAGCTCAGCCATGCGCTGTGCCTTCCTCTTGATGCTGCTCATCAGCGCCACCTGGCTGCTGGGCCTCATGGCGGTCAACGGGGACATTGTGATCTTCCACTACCTCTTCGCCATCTTTAGCTGCCTGCAGGTGCGTCTGCCTTACAGATGGACGTAGTTTCTCCCCTTTTTTTTTTAATACACCCCACTTGTCATACCACTCTCGTTTCGTGCGAGAATAGAGTCCACAACTTTGTGTACTGGATTAATTTATTTAGTTATGCCCCAGAAGACAGGAACATTCAGAGATGCTTTGGAAACATGTCAGAGGAACATTCAAAAAAGCTTTGGAAAGGTTTTATCCACAATGTAGAAGGTTTACATTATTTAGGCTAAAGTTGTGTTCACCCACTAATTTTTTTAATTACCTTTCTTCTAGGGAGTACTCATCTTCTTCTTCTACTGTGTCCTCAACAAAATTGTCCGGAAAAATCTGAAGAATGTTTTCGCAGGGAAGAAGGTTCTGCTGGATGAGTCAAGTACTACCCGGGCATCCCTGCTCACTGTACGTTTGTGCAGAAGTAATACTTATTATCAGTGTTACTGGTAGTACATGTAGTATGTGTGATTTTTGTGGCAGTTGAATATTGAATTGAATGTCTTTTTGGCAGTATTTACTTTACAAACCTGTGAGGTATGCATTTACAAAGACTTTGTAATATATTAACTTGGTGTAGCCAGTTTGCACCATATCAAAGAATTCTCACACTCATTAAATATTGCAGAGATGAGAATAGCAGTACTGCAAACCACAGTGTTTGCTAGTCGCGTGTTGACAGGTCGTGATGGATACTGGGCTGTTCCCAAAGCAGAATACGGCTGGATGTATTCCTGTTTTGTGCCTGGTACTGACACGCCTCTCTATGCCCCAGCAGCGCTCTCTGAACTGTAACAACACGTACACAGAGGAGGGAGGTCTGTACCGCACTCCCATCGGGGAGTCCACTGTGTCCATGGAGACCAGCGTCAGGTCAGCCAAGAGCCGCCACAGCTACCTTGCTTACGCGCTCAGGTAACCAGGTGACAGGGGTTGGCCCGCCCACTCCTGCACTCCCTGTCCTGTTCTGACTATAATCCCGGTCTCACTGGTGTATTCTGGCCCCCCCACCCCACGCTCATGTTCAACAGTTGCTGTACATTCTGGTCCTAACTTCTGCACAGTTTTCTGTGGGGTGGGGGGTGATTGATCAGCTTCTTCCTTGGTCAGCTACATACCAGTGCTCACAAACTCAGCATGTAACCGCTGGGAGGAATGCATGAGTGTGTGTGCTGTATATGCCTGAGTGTGTGTGCTGTATATGCCTGAGTGTGTGTGCTGTATATGCATCTTACATGCAACCTCTTGTTAACACATGCACAGCCATTAGGTGCTACACCTACAGTACAGAGGATGAAAACAATTATTGCGCTCCTTTTAAAGTCTGTTATTAGTCTAATTAGTGTATTCCCATAGAGAAAAGTGATTTGGAAACTGCTGATTTTGTTATTGTAAACCAGTGGAAACCCTGTTGAAGAGCATTTGTCATTTTGGAAATTTGAATTATTTTTTTTGCCTGTATAAACGTTTATGTACAAACAGGGTTTCTTAACAGTCACATGAACTCGTTAGCAGGCTAGAAGGGGAATAGTTCAGTTGGGGGGTTGAGTTCAACAAAACAAGGATATTTATTTTCATCCTGGGGAGATTTGGAAAGGCTGCAGGTATTTGAAAAGCCTTGTGTCACATTATTTTGAGGAATGAAATTCTCTAAAATTCTGGTTCTGCAAGAGCTTGTTTTGTATCAGACACAAATCATGCAGTTTATGAGTAGCGTTCACAGCGGAAACCAAGGTGCTCAATGAAGGGGAAAGTCATTTGTCATGCAAGTGTGCTTCGGCGGCGTGTCAGCAGCATGCAAGTGTGCTTCGGCGGCGTGTCGGCAGCATGCAAGTGTGCTTCGGCGGCGTGTCGGCAGCATGCAAGTGTGCTTCGGCGGCATGTCGGCAGCTTGTAAAAGGCCTGTGCTGTGATTGGACCAGCAATTGGCTAAATTCCTCCACTTCAGGGCCTCTGCCAATCAGGCCCCTGTCTGTGCTTCACAGGGACGAATCAGGGAAAAAGAGCAGCATCTCCTCAGGAGCTGCCAAGGCTGGTCACGGCGACAGGAAGCCCGCCTTTCCTCGGAGCAGCACCAAGGGCCACGGTACAGGAGTGGCGGAGGGCGACGTATTGTTAGCTGTGTCTCTTGTTCCGGTGGCATGTGCTGCACCTGCACAAGTCTCAGAAAGTCAGGGCATGCTTTCAGAAGTCTGCGTTAAAACGTTTAAAATTGTAATGGAAGTCAGTCTTCCATTACCTGCTTTATGTGGAGTCTGACGTTTTGTTGCTGATCACAAGTTTGACGAGGGGTATGAAATCCCGAGTGTATGAGGACTGCTCCCCGAGTGTATGAGGACTGCTCCCCGAGTGTATGAGGACTGCTCCCCGAGTGTATGAGGACTGCTCCCCGAGTGTAAGAGGACTGCTCCCTGTGTGTAAGAGGACTGCTCCCTGTGCCGCCTCAGACTCTGACTCGGACAGCGAGCTCTCGGATGAGCACAGCAGCTCCTACGCCTCGTCCCACTCGTCTGACAGTGAAGACGACCATGTGGATGCGAAGGCCAAGTGGACCGCTGACACACCAAAGAACAACGAGCGCAAGCCGCTACACAGCACCCCCAAAGGTTCGTCATGATGTTAATGAGTGTACTGCTAATTTTTTTTTTTTTTATACAGTATGTTCTACAATTTTTCATGCTGTTAAAAACTGTTGCACGTATTGCATGGACACAGCATCCAATCACGTGCAGCCTTATTGGCCGGTGGAAATGACGACAGCCAGTGACAACGAGGGTCCTGGCCGACCAGAGAAGCTTAGGGTGGAGACTCGGGTGGATGTGGAGCTGCATCCAGAGAACAGCCCTAAGCAGCTGGAAGAGCCCCCTGAGGAAAAGGAGGGCCCACCCCCAGACATGAAAACGGAACAAAGGAAGGGTGAGATGTTGTGCTGATGTACACGCCACTCTCTGTGAGGGCGTAGTCAGTTCAGGCATTCTGCAAATCTAATTATGACCAAGATCTAATTTGGGTTTACATGCTGAAAGGCACACGACTGACTGATAGTATCAGCCTTCAGCATAGAACACAGATGCGTATGATTTGTAATGATTTTCACTTTATGTTTTTCTTCTTCTGCAGGAATTCTGAAAAACAGGATTACTTACCCACCTCCTCTCACAGACGAGAACATGAAGAACCGCATTCAGGACAAGCTGGCCGAGCAAATCTCACCCGCCGTCCCGTCCAGGGCACCGTCAGAGGTGTCCAGTGAGCATGTCCCACCCGTCTCCCCAGGCAACGGTTTAATCGTTAAGCCCCCGCAGCGGGACCAGCACAATGGGGTCACAGTGGCCCTGCAGGCAGGTGCCGTAAATGGAGGCGATGACTCCAACTCCAAGTGAGTAGACAACTCAGTGTGGTACTTCCATGTGCCACAGGTCAGGGTGGATACTGAGGGCTGCTGAGCGTCAGACAGCTGGTCCCTTTAGACCTAACCCAGAATTGTGCAGCAGAAGGATTATTTAGTATCGTATAAAGTCAACAATCAACAGGATTTCCCCTTAAATGGTATTAGTTTGGAGCTATATTTGAAGAAGATATGTCTAAAGGGCTGAGGGTGATGACTTTAACATTTCCTGAACTTCTTCCCTTAATTAGTATGCACATAAAAAGATTAATTTGCTGTTAGTTGGATGTAGCCTATCTTCACCTCTGACTCTTGCTGGTGAGCTTTAGTAACCTCCATGTCTCTATTTTCTGTCTCCTTCCATGCAGCGGCAGTAACGAAACCTCAATCTGACCCTGCAGGAAAACCAGGCACTTTGTGCTGTTCTGAGGGGGCGGGACAGAGAGTCGACTCATCATGGCGTTGGCCCGTGAGCCCTGAACCCCTTGTCTGTTCAGCTCCTATGGAGACCGGTGTTACTGCAGGCTTTTGCCTGCCTAAATAAAAGGGAATGTTAGTGTGCCTTGGGTTACAAGTACACTATAGGTCATTGCCAAAGTCACTACAGGAAGAAAAAAACTACATGTCCCAGCATTCACTAGTGCACACTACACTCAGATGAAGACTATGCTCACTTTGAAATCTTAGTTAAAAAAAAAAAAGTCAAAAAGTGGCATATTTTTGCTAAATTATGACGTGCAGGACAGAATTTAGTGGGACAGCTAGTGTAAGACCAGGGTAATATGATTTGAGGCTTCCCTCAAGCCCCACATCACAACTCTGACCTTAAAGAAGCACATCATGGTCAAAGTGCCTACTGTCCATCAGCCCTCAGAGGGCAGGCCAATCGTAATACAGTTTTTGCAATAAATATAGTTAATATTTTGATGGATTTTGGGATTTACATTTTGCATTTTAACAGTTTCCTTTCAGGCAAAGAGTAGTTATTCTTTCATTTTACACTTCAGTTGTTTTTAAATGTGGAGACACTGAAGGCGTATGTTTTTTGACAGACTGAAAGCTGTTCTTTTGACACTGTGACTGAATGGTTCTACATGGCAAAGCATCAGGCACGTAGGTTTACACTCTAAACATTTTATTCCAGCTTATTGTTGAAACACATCCAGAAACAGAGAGGTGTTACGAACTCCGCTTCTAGTACACGGCATTATTTTTATTAGTCAGAAAGAAGTGGAAAAACCAAGTTCCATTCCAGAAAAGGTATCTGAGATGAAACACCAGTAACAGTGTTTCTAACTCCCCACACCAGCTACTCCCCCCAGTTGACATTTTCTCCTGCACTAATACAGAGATGGTGCCATGCAGGTAGGTCTTAAACTGTACAAGCTGAATGCCAGGGTCCAGGGCTTTAATTCCTGATAGATGGTGAAACAAACATTGGTTGCCCCTTAAAATGGTACAATCTAAAAGAACTGGTGTTGAGACACTGGTCATCTGATTACATTTCAAATGGTTTTCATCAAACACATGGTTCTCACCTTCTCCCAGCTCCGCTGTGAACTCAGCATCATGAACTGCTTGCCTGTGTAAATCCCTTATGTCATGAATAGAGTTACACTCCAAAGAACCCAGATCCAGTTTAAATACATTTTTATTATACTGTTTTTCTATGATTGGACACTGGAATTGTTTTGTAACATAAGTATTTATTTTTTAATGTTTTGTGACACTGGAAAGAACAAAAAAATCAAGGCTGCAAAATTAAAACAATTTTGAATTATAACTTTGACTGTGTAGTCTTTCTAAAGTGTGTGTGACTGCTTCAAATGTCAGTTCTGGAGCAAATTAATCTCTGCTACGATCATTCGGAGTTTCGTTGCATACTGCTCTTCCTCTGAGCTTGATTTGTCAGGAATGCTGGTTATAACGTTTTCTTCATTGTAGGTACATGTTTCCCTCTGCTGGTAAGATGTTGCCATTACAGTCACTGAATCCTGTGTTGCAACATTGAGGTCAGGTGTTTCAGATTGTTCAAAAGTTGTGCATAAAAAAGGCAAGAGATTTTGTAAATCCCAGAAGTACTGTACTTGGCATGGCTGAGGAAAACTGGGTGGGTCTAGTTAGACCTGGATGTTTTTTAGGTCAGTTCCTATTTATTTTAAATAAACATTACATGTTACTGTATTTTCAAGATGATGCATTCTTTAAAAATGTGTCAGTTTATGTTTTATACCCTGAACATGCATAACAAACAGAGGCACTTAACCCCATGCCTTCAGACAGCACATCAGAATATAAGAACCCATTAGCGCGTGTACCCAGCTGACCGCTAGCAGAACAAGGACTGCATCTCTGACGTGCAGATCACACCAGGTATCCATTGATGTCCTGTGGGACTTTGTCCCTTTGTTCTCATGGATTCTTAACAAACCGTGGCCTGTTCACTGGTCTGCAGGGCCCAGGTTTGACAAGAAGGCCATGCCCTAGCAATCGCTTGGGCCCACTCAGAAACAAGCCTTGTGGTTCAGTGGGCTGAAATGCTATATTTGCAGATTGGGTTGCAGCCTGCCTCCGTACCATGATCAGACTTGTAACCCTGGCTAGAGTCTGAAGAAGCAGGATCCTGACACTGACCCGTCCCTGAATGCACAGAACCAGGTGTATGTATCCACACAACTTCTGTGTGTATGGCTCCGTTACATCATCATGGGTTTGTTTCATGCTTTCATCTGTTGTTTGAGATGTAAGCAAATATTAAACAAATGGCCTGTAGGCATGTACTTTTATTACTCGAATCTTGTGGCCTGGGATTATGGAAGTATTCAGTTAATCTGTAAATGAAATTATATTTCTAGTTAAGAGTGGTGGAAAATAAGATTACCGATATAGAACTACACAATATACGAAAGCGCCCCTACTGGTTGCTTAATGCACACACCTAGTCATTTATTATTTTAAAAATTCCGTAAAAAAGAAATGTGTAGACAACAGAATTATGTAAAGCCTTTTAGCAGTCCAGTTCGACGTAAATTAAAGCCCCTCAGGGGCGTTCAGGCACAACGCCAGGGAAGGATTTTCCTTAAGTGTTAATTGTTCGAAGTTCTCTTCCTGTGGAAACGAACTCCTAATTAATTTAATCACACGGGAGTGGTGAAAACAGTTTGTCACTAACGGAAAACCGATAGTGAACTCCGTTTGTTTTTCACCTGAGTTAAATATAATCTGATCCCAAGAAAATGTGCTTTGTGGGCTTTCTGTCATGTTGGATCAGAACAGTGCGCTAATCCAAAATTACCGCATTACCTCGTGATCACAGTAAAATGGTAGCAAATTACTTCATTAAGTGGTTGCATACAAGACTGTTGTGCGATAACCTAACAGATTTTATTCTATATTCTATAGAATTCTATTCTATATTCGTTAGAAATTTGAAAAGGATAAAGGCTTAATGCATTTTCACCTTTGTTTATAACAAATTTAGAATGCAATTTGAGCCCAAGATGCTTAAAAAATAGACGCAAGACTACAGGAAATGTCACGGTTACTTCTGTTGTTTAATCTACCTGCACAATATTTTTTTACTTCATCTCATACATGTTACTGAATTTCTATTTTGTGTCTTATGTGCAAAAGAGGCATTCAATTAAGATGCAGAATCACATTCAATTTAAAACAACGACACAGACAATCAAAACATGACGACCAGAAGTGGTCAGACCTAACGCCAATTATTATGAGAGCGGCACAATTATTTTAGACCCTAATATTCTTAAAAGGTGTGCTTGAAGCCTATTTGATTTCATGGTATCACGTTGCGGTGGGTTGGCGCCCCGCCCGGGGTGTCCCCTGCCCTGCGCCCTGTGCCTCCTGGGATGGGCTCCAGGCTACCCGCGACCCTGCACTGGATAAGCGGTATGGAGAATGGATGGATGGTATCACGTTGAAATTGAAACACTTCCAGTCACTCGTCTGTATGACAATTACATTTTCGTTGTGGTATAGCCTGTTGTTGCTTGTAGTGCCGTCTAGTGGAGACATTTTCCCAGACCTTAGACAAAACATCCAAAAATTAACGTAACCGTCCAACTGCAAGGTTAACACCCAGGACGCACAGTCTACACATTGTCCTTTCTGTACTCTATAATTTTTATACTTATATTATTTATATTGACTATTTTATGTTTTCTGTATTTAATGTATACTCTTTGTATACAATTTTACACTCAGCAGATGATAATGTCTTTGGCAATACATTAAGAAAAACAAATATTTACAGGTCAGAGTTCTCAATAATACGTGTTATGTGCGAGTGAAGAATACAGCACCGGCAAATGTGCAATTTCAGGACTTAATTGAGAGGTTCAAGTAATTTTTTAAATCATGCGACTGAGAAGGTTGTGCACATGTGTGTGAGAAGAGAATGCGCGTCAGAGGTGCAGCTCCACTCCACTGCATAACACACACACACGTTTCATCGCCCGTTCGGTTCATATAACCGATGCGTGGGAAAATTAAAAAGGACGCCTTTGCACGGAGCGCCGGAAACTTGAGCCGTTGCTGGCTGTCTCTTTAAGGCTTCAGTACCAGACATTGACGAAATTTCCTGGTCTGTGGCTTGCATGCTCCACGGAAGACCGACCAAAGCGTGTGAGGCATGCGTGTTGTTGTTTTTTTTTTCTCCTTTTGGAAAATGAAGTCAAAGCTCCCAGAGATCTAACACCTGTCTCACGCAACAAAGGGGGATATACCGGACCAAATGGTCAGCTGTTGGACCGCAGGAGCCGCGGACGATTTCACTGGGATCTTTAAGCAGGTGCCGAGATGCAAGACGCGACATCAGTATTATCCCAGTATTAATGAAACTCCGCTACGATTTACGTGAAGGGTAAGAAAGTAGCTAAATAAAATAACCGTAACAGCACGTATCACGGCTTTTAGACCCGCCACCGTTTATGTGCGCTTGATTACGGGGATGCTGCCGTGCGCATCTCCGCCGCTCCGTACCGCTGGTATAACGGGGATTTTGTGCCCCTTTCTTCTGCATTTCTCCTTTTCCCTTTCCCCCCTTCTTGTTATCACTTAGGGTGTGTACGGCTCCGTTACTGTATGACCTGTGTTTGATTATCAGTTCACCTTCTGCCAAAACCTGCTGTTGCGTCTTTTGTTACTTTGACGGACAACTATACAGTATATTAATCATTGGAAAATAAACTGGTGCTTTTTAAGCTTTTCTTATAGAAACTGATCACACTTGTTTACTATAAGGCGTGTTTACTGTTTTTCTTGAGCTCATAATGATCACCGTTATAACATTGTGCTTCTTCATTAATTATCTGAAATCATACCCGAATGAGGAACAGTAACCCGCAGATTTACTATAAACGAGTAGAATCAATGTGGCCCGCAGCGGCGCCTTTGCTAAAGGCGTTATTTGGCTGGAACATCAGAACAAATGTTTAACTAAAAAAGACTCCCAGTGACCCACTTGACGGCTCAGATCTGTAAAAAGACAGCTGGTAATGCCTGTTGAGCAAGGTAAAGTCATTTAAATATTCAATACATTTGTCAACATTTGGCTGTTTTGGGAAGACTCAGGTGCTATGTGTGTTGTAATGTACATAGTGCCAACTGCTAAATTAAATAATAATTACTTTTTTTTTTTAACTGTTTCCTTTTTGACATTTCAGTCCGTGAGGGCCACTTTGATGGATAGGAACTTTTGTCGGCAGTTATGGTAAACCACAAATTCGTTATGACAAACCAAGGCAAATGTTATCAACAATAACAGCAACTGCAGTGAAATGAAGTAGAACTGTTCGGCTTTTCTCTCCATTTATGGCTCGTTTAATTTCCAAGACGTTGACACAGAATTGCTGCTTACGTGCTTGTCCCATCTTTGTAAATGGACTGAGAGCCCCACACTGTCAGACACCAGTGCCGTCATCTGTTAACTGGACTTAAAGATAATAAGGTCAAAGTTCATGTTATTGTAGGCATGTGAAGATAACTCTACTTGCTCAACTGATTGGATGTAATTGGATTTTTTTTTGTTTTTTTTGTGGGGGGGGGCAGGGCAGCCATGGGAGGGGCAATAGAAATGCAAGTATGCACATCAACACATACAATATGACTAAAAGCAGTTGTAAAGTTATATCAAACACCACTTTCTTGGGCCACAAAGATCAGTGAATTATAACCAGTCCGTAGCTTTCATGTTTATATAGCAGAGTCAGTACGTCTGTGGTAGACACCTCTGGCTGTTGGGACAAGAGTCCCAGGTAGAGGACTCTGGGTTTTTTGCTAGTGGATAATTTTTCCAAACGTTTGCCTTCAGCATGATGTCTAAATCTTCTCTGTTAAAAATAGTGGGTTTTTCCCCCCTTCATCAAAGTTGTGAATCTTTCAGCAGTGCAAATGTGCTTTTTTGTGATAAGTTTTGGCCTTGCACAGCCAGACAGCCCCCACGTGCATGGCTGCTTCCTCCATGTGCTCTGTTTGTGGTTTTACTGTATGGCTGTAATGAATATAACGGTGGTGAGGTACTTTTCAATGGTGTGTGTGACCTCACAGGTTGTAGATGTTGTATTGTTTCTGAATGGGTGGAGGCGATTTGTTTGTTACTGTGAGGCTTGCTGTCATCATTAGGCAGATACAGAAGTTCAGGAATGTGGTTGTCGAACACATTTTTCTGGGAAATGTAATGCAAACATTCCAAAATTAAATACCGTTTATAGTTGGACCGTCTGTGATATTCTAAGATGGGGACATATTATATAAATGGTTAAGCATAACGTAAATGATGTAAATTCTTGCTGTATAATGTTCCACTCCTCTGCCCACATGTGCAGATGGATGTTCATTGTAACTTCCCAGCATTCATTGTGAGTCTACCAGCCTTAACCATCACTTCACTGTGACATCTCTAAAACCCTTCTCACAGCTCTCTTCCCCCTCCCAGAAAATAAGGACAGGAATTGGCTGGTTGACACGTCTGTTTACAGAAGCAATTTCAGATCTCTTCAGAGTATGTGCCATGCTTATAGCACGATCACTCTTCTATTTTCAGATTCATTAAAGCCTGCCATAGCCTGTATTGTTCACTGTGTGTGTGTGTGCCTGCATTTGTGTGCCTTTGTGCATGTGTGCACATCCTCCTTAAACAGCACCTCGTAGTTTTAACAAAACAGCACGTTCTTTGGTGTTTTCTTATGTGGTGTGTCACTTTCTGAAGATCCACTTTTCATCTCTCTGAAGCTGTCGGTTAGTTTCGGCTTGTTTTCTTTAAGAAGGATGCTTATGAGTCTCTTGCCCTGTTCCTGGAGACGTAAGCATGTTCTCCTGGGGACTGCGCCAGTCATGAGCGTAGAGCACCAGCCAGGCGGAAGTGGCTCATTAACATTCAGTAAGTCATTATTTGTGGTAAGGAAGCTGTTCTCTGTGGCTGTTGGTTCCTGGGTTCCTTCTGGGTAACAGTCATTATCGTACTGTACCAGACACGTCAACCTTTTTGCTCTATTCAGAAATGGTAACTTGAGGAGTTAGTGGATACGAGGTGAGCTTTATCATTTGTTAATCCTGCTGGTTTACATACAGTGCTGCTTGTGTTTCAGTGGAAAGACCAGAAACACCTCGACCCAGTCATGGCGATGACCTTCTTATTCCTAATAAAAACGGGATTCTGCATAAACCAGTTTGAAGGACAGCAACAAGGCTGTGTGTCATTCCACACTGCAGTGTTAATAATCTTCTGAGTCTCAGGAAGAGAACAATGTCATAGATTTAACACCTATGTGTATGGCTGTTTGAAGCATGTTTTTGAGGGTAGCAGACTGTGCTGAGCAGGACTAAAGCCAGACTCCAGACTTCTAACCAGTTGTTTATAGTGACCTAGGTGCGGTCACCCAGTGACAGTTACTTTGCTGTGCCCTGTTGTCTGATGGGGTGTGCCAACGGAAACTTTGCAGCTTTGATTCTTGGCTTAAGGTGACAGATTCAAAGATCACCTGCTTTTGCTCTCTCTCATCTGTCAGAATTTATCAATAGTTCCTGGAAAGGAAATATATCTAACCCATATTAATAAATTTTTAGTTTTTGTTTTAAAAAGAAAATGAAAAGGTGGTTGTAGCTTTTCAATTGGAATTCCAGACCAAAGTGTCGAAGTACAGTGTGTACCCCTCCGTGCTCTGAGCTGAGAACATCACGTGTGTTTAGTGAGTCTGTTCAGGGTTTTCATTGATCTCTGTTCTACTCAGTTACTTGACCACTGTCCTCATGAGTCACGTTAGGCAGGCGATACCTGTTACGCTTGTTACCTGGGCGATTACACCTGCAGGCACACACAGGTGTATGCCGTAGAGCTGCACACTGAACACCCTGCTCAGGAGTGATGCAGGCAGACTGTTCATAGAAGCAGTAGTTGAGAGCAATTACACACACACACACACATATTCCGCCGTGTGTAGGAGCCTGTGTGTCTGGCCGTAGTGGAGGCTAATGCACAAGGTTTTTTTTTGTTAGGGTTCTGCATTTGATGTTGTTCCCTTACAAGGACAACATGAGCACAGTTTGTGATGACAGTTTAATTTCCTAATATCTGTTTGTTCATGCTTCAAATGACATTGATGCTGCCATTACTCCGCAGTGAAGGTAAAGTATAAACCAGCATGTGTAGAGAGTCGTTCCAGCTACCACAGGCCTCACAATAAGAGCTGGTGTAACCTGCAAAACAGAGTGTCAGTCAGCCATCTTCTGTACCGCTTCATCCTGCTAAGGGTCACGGGAAGTGTGGAGCTCATCCCAGGACACATAGGGCGCAGGGTAGGGGGCACCAACCCACCACAGGGCGCTCACACACACTACTGGCAATTTGGACACACCAGTCAACCTAACTTGCATGTCTTTGGACTGTGGGAGGAAACCGGAGAACCCGGAGAAAACCCACCAAGCACAAGTAGAACATGCAAACTCCACACACACAGACCCAAGGTAGAAATTGAACCCCAGGCCTGGAGGCGCGAGGCAACAGTGCGAACCACCACGCTACCGTGCTGCCCAAAACAAAGTTTAAAAATAACTATTTACTTACCAGATCTGTTTTCTATACTTTTCCATTCTCTGTACTAAGGAACAATTTCATTACCAGTAATTGCATATTTATATACTGTATAATAATTTTTCATTATGACTCTGATTAATCAACTAGAAAGTCAGGAAAGACAAGTGACTGGATTTTTTTCTAATTTATAATTTCATACTGGCTGTAGTGGAACATGTGGATTGTAGAAAAAGACTTTTGGCTATAACTGGGCAGCTGGCGTGGTTTTCACAGACTGAAGCTGGTTTCTGTAAGTGCGGGATCAGGGAGCTCTGGTCAGGTGACCTGGGCAGCTGTTTCAGTGTATTGGGACACTCCGCGAGGTCCTGCACGGTTGACATGGTAGATCCATGAGCTGTAGGTTCTGATCCACATGTATGGTCCGCACACTGCTTTATGAACAACGCTTCTCTTCTTTTGTGTGAACAGAATCGACGTCGGACATGTTAAGGTGAAACGGAAGGACCCGGTGTTGAACATGCTAAGGCGTCTGGACAAAATCCGGTTCAGAGGGCAGAAGAGAGATGAGTTCCTGGACCTCGCGGAGTCTCCCAACGCATCCGACAATGAAAGTAACGATGATGTTGTTCCGAAGCTTCGTGTTTCGGCCAGAGACACTGAAGACCTGAGAGACCCTGTAAGTGTGACCCTTTGTGACAACGCCGTGAGCGTCAGCGCTCCAGTGTAGAGAAGGGGCACAGTATTCTTACACACCCATCACTGAATGCCGTGTGCACCTTTGAAATGCCAGATCAATTATTGTTTAGCGAAACTTCCCTTTTTTGGATAGGGGGGCCTGTTTGGTCATAAATTTTTAAGTCTCTTTAACTCTGGTTAATGTCTGTGCTTAATTTTTTGTTTTTGCCTTTGCTAATTTGTGCTAACCCAACATCTTGCAGCGCTTTTTCTGCAAGAACAAAGAGGCTAAACGAGTGGCTCGTTACTCAGTCTGACTTGCGCTGGCTCTGTCTGACGCCTTTAAGTCAATGCGTGCCACGTTGAGAAGTTTGCTGATTTGATTTTCAGGAGCTCCTGCCAGAAGCTCTTTGATCCGATGTACTTGTGTTTATTCGGGTCCTTCCTGTTGCCGCAGCTCTGGGTGACAGGAGGGAACACGATGTGAGGCCACACTAAGTAGCAGGCGTTACTCACTGGAGACCTGCCTCTGTCCTCCACTCGATGTCCTCTAATAGAACGCGTCTTCTAAGTATGGAGTCAGTGACTGACCATAATAACATTGTTTAAAATGTGCTGTTTGTACATGACAGTTTTGGAACCATCTTCCTTGCTGTTTTGGTTTATTTTTGCTTGATCAATTTTGTGATTTAATTTCTAAATTTTTTCTAGTGGTAAAATGTTGACTACACACTTATACTAATATGAGAAATACATTTTAACTGTTATGTACGTAGGCAGTAGGGTGTGATGGAAACAGATGTTTCCATAACTTTCCGTTGGCCGTGTCCTGTTCTGTACAGCAGTCTTAGTCCTCCTGCCTATATGTTAACACCTTGCCAATTAGTAAAGCCTACCTGTCGTTCAGTTGAGCGGAGGAGTTAATCAGAATTTTCAGAAACTAGGCAGCTTTGCAAAGCCCTTATTAGCAGCAAGGCTTAGCTTTAGATCACAAGGACATTAGAGTTTGATTCTACCAGATTCAAAAAGAGAACCTTGCGCTCTGTTTCTCCAGGGAGGGCAGCTTAGGTGTGTTGTTTGAATTCCTGAAACAATAGAATCTTTCACTACTGGGTGAAACATTAAAGTTCTCACCTTTCATCTGATGCCCCAGCACTCTCTGTATCTCTGTTGAACCAGAAATGATTATGAGCCATTCTAGGACATAACTCTGCTCTTGCGTTTAGGAACACACATGGTACAATAAGTTCATTATTGGAACACAATATGGGTGAAATATTCTTTTTTCATTTTTCTTCTCAACTGGAATGGAGACTGCAGGAATATGCAGTGTGACGTGTGAACTCGGGATAGGGCGCAGTGTGTGTTTGAGGACCGGGCAAACTGCATTTAGGACAATTAGATATGGAATGCTAAAGCCTGTCTCTGTGCGTAGTCCATCTCTTGTCACTCCAGCAGAAAGTGCTTTATTTTATTGTAGCTGTGTTTTCTCCACTGATCTACAGACACCACTTCTTGGTTCCCTTCTAGATGCGTTGCATTACTATACTTCATTTCATTTCCCTGTAAGCATCACAACATACACGTTGGTTTTCTGCCATCCTGCCATTCCTGGATAGGATGCACCTTTCCATCCAGAGTGATGTGTGAGTGGTTTTCTAAATGCCTGGAGGATGTTGCTGTGGTTTTTCAGGCTGGGTTGTCTGAAGCTAGTCGACAGTTTTACTTGAAATGCCCTTAATTTTCACTTAAGACAAGATGGAGGTACCCAGAAATCATCTTCTTTAATGTTCATGTGGCCTGAACTTTACTGTATCCCCTTAATTTGTTCATGAGGAAAACTAAACACAGTGCTCAGCACGTGCTTCTCTAACTGTTCCCAGGAAAATGCACCTTTTGTGCTGAAAGTTAAACGCTGAGTTGGACCGTGTCTCTTTTACAATTCGTCTTCAACTTGGGCCCCTTGCCAGCTATTCAGCCTGGCTCTCTTTGGACTGTTCCCATGGTGATGCCTTCAACAGCAACTTTGCTCTGATCTTTTGCTGGTTTTACTTGACAGGAAAAAGGGGCGTTCCAGGAGAACTTCAGCTGGTTTGTGCTCTAACAGTAGTTAATATTTCTTCACATTTGCAGTGTGATGATTAATGCAGCTCTGGGGGATGTTTTCTTTATGAGATGCCATTGATTAGATCAGTATGTATAATTGAAGTGTACTCTTAAATATCGCTGTCCATTAATCTCTGCTGCTTTTGAACCAGTGGGGAGTGTTTTTCACTTGTCATTCTGTTTTGCTTGTGCAGGCCTGCGTTGAATTTGCCTCATCTGTCTAATTCTTTCAGCCCAAGTCATGTATGTATCCTTTTCCAAAAGTTGCCTTAGTCAATAAAGGTTGACCACCATGCTGCTGTGGTTGTTTTGTGTCTACTATGAATATTTCATTCACCCTTCAAAGTCCATGCTTTAAAGATCTCCCCAGGCAGCTCTCTGATTAGGGCACGGTGGAGCACCAGGGTGCCCAGTGTATGTGGGGGACAGAGAAGGAGGGGGCCTTGAGCGAATGCGTGCACCTCTTGGGGAGAATGCAGTGTCTGAAAAGAGGAGTACTGTCAAAGGTCATTGGGAAATCAGCAGGCTTGGCTTAGCAGAGAGCTGGACGTCTGGGTCCTGACACATCAACACACTGTACCTGCTTGTGTTTAGGCGTCCATGACTAATGCATGTTTGCTCTGTGTGTGCACGTGTGTAAATGTGCATAGGCTGGTTCAGGGAACCTCAGCATGGCCAGCACGCTCCAGGACTTCCAAAGGTCTGAGATGGACCGGCTGAATGAGGTGAAAGGTCACCTGGAGATCGCCTTGCTGGAGAAGCACTTCCTGCGTGAGTTAAATGATATATTTACGTGTCCTTTATTTTATATATGTCTATATGTGGGAGAAGTTGTTGAGGTTTGAAAATTAGATTTTCCACCTGAGGATCAGTGCCTGTCTGTTAGAGTGGTGCGTTTGCGATGTTTGTCGACAGATTATTTCACTGTTCTTGTCGACCTTTAACAGGGTGAGTACGTCAGCGGGGACTCCTGTTGGCTAAGGGATAGTGTTCACCTTGCTGGCTACTGCTGGTGTGTCTTACCTGAAGGCGTTTCATTCCTGCTGAAAAGTGACACTGCTATGAATGTTTAAGCTCTTGTGGCTCGGAGTGAAGCTACACTGAGCAAGAGCTGCGACTGTTCTGTAGGCCAGCGGACAATGTGCTTCATACTTTCTTCTCTGTGGCAGTCATTTGAATAATTATATTGACAAATATTTTTATGTAAAATATGTTTGTCTTTTTCCATTTTGAAAGTATTTTGTCAAAGCAATTTTTCTGGCTAAGTCCACTTGCAGTCATCTGGTTGTTCACCAGCTATAACAGTGGTGCTTTTAATATTCCAGCTGATATTTTAAAGGTTTATTTTCATTTATTTGTATTTTTGGTACCTTTGCCAGTTACAGAGCAGGTCAGAAAGCAATATATTTAGAACTCACATATACAACTACTGACCTGTATTATGCGTTCTGCCATATACTAGGTCAGCACCAAGGGGTCTGTGGGACTTACTGTAGTTTTAAATATGAATAAGATTATTATCCACTATCGGACCGCATATGACATTCATTTAACTGTGGTTATAAGATCTACTACACTTTACAGTACTTCCTTAATGTAGGCCCAGTTGTATAAATGTGTATTTTCCATTTGTAGATTAACAATGACCCACAATGCTCTGTTGGCGGTCGATAACATTTATGAGTTTATATGAATAAAAAAACTCAAGCCGAAGTTTGTTTTTTATTTTTCAGATTTTTTAATTACAGTGTAACCAGTTTCTGTGCCTTTCATTCTAAAGCACCAACATTTTTCAACCTGATTTGCATGTTTTCACACCTCTAATGAATTAATTTCACTGAACTGATTATATATAATGAAAATCGGCTCCTGCATACAAGTATTTTTTTCTCTGAAATGTAGTTGTCCTTGTTAAAGGAGAGTAAATGTACAAATGTGTCGGCTGTATCTCCTCGGTGCTAAGCAATCATTACAGTTTAGCTTTGTGTTCAGTTTTTTAACCATCCTGTATCTAAAGTACTGAATCGGTTCTTACAGTTAGAAATACTGCATGAAATCAATACTATCAATAATAGTTTTTCCCAATTTTTAGACCCTTTGTGTTTATTTAGTAATTTATTTTACACCAGTTTCCATGTAGTACCATTTAAACTCTACCAAAGTAGCTACCAGAGAATTGCAGCTCTGGTATTTGTAGTCATTGACTTCTGCTAGCTGAACATTCACCATGATGGAGAAACAAGGAGATAAAATCATCTCCTCCAGCATTCAAGTAAGACATGTGGACGAATTTAGGCTTTATTAAAATAAGCCAATCTTGATTTGTACATTAGCAATGAGGTTTGTTAGAGTTGCTGCACCAAACTGCATTGTGGGAACACAAAAAATCTTCAGACACATCTAGCCAGGCATCATGCTGAGGTTATATAGCCTACCAGACCTAATTCTCAACATCCAAAAAACTTGTACAAACATGATGGTTGGTTTTACAAGCCTGCTAAACATTTTGGAGCCCCTCTGTACGATTCACAATCGCCATTTGTACTGTACCAACACCTTGGATATATGTTTTGTTTTCTCTTCTATAAGTCTTGTCTCCCTGTAGTAAAAAGTAGCCCAATTTTGAAAAGATCCCCTTTAAAATATTTAAGTATGTAAAGAATAGTCACATTGACTAGAGATGTTCCCATCCGTTCTCATTGCTAGATCACAAGACTGAACATTTTTTCTCTGAAGATCTTTGGAATTCCTCATTCACATGTTGTTCTCATAATGGCTTTTTTAACAACACTTTAAATAGTCTTGCACTTCTTCTGTTCCTCCTGACACCCTAATAACAAGACCATTGTCTTTCCCCGTAAAGTTTTAAGGAAGATCGGATGGTTGACCTGTAAATGCTGAACCCCAGAAGGAATTCGGGGAGTGATCAGAAGGGGGGATGTGCCATTTTTACAGACTTGTGACGTTTCCCGTCTGTCCCAGAGAGACGGAAGTGCAGAAGTTCAGGTGAAGGTCACTGAGAACCTTCGTCACACATCTTGGCCCTAACACAGATCTCAGAAATTTATCTGTGTATTAAGGGAGGCAGTGGTGGGTTATGTTTCTTGTCTTACTACAAATTTATGTTAAGGAAATAATTTCAGGCATTATCTTGTGTTTGTTTTTCATCATTAACTCCTTTTTTTTTTTTTTTTTTTTTTTTTTTTTTTTTTTTAAATTTTATAATTAAAAATTTTTGAAGATTTTAAAATTAAAAATTTTTTTTTTTTAAATTTTAAGTTAGAAATTAAAGAATTTAACATTTATCGGAGACCGCTTTCGTCTGCCAAGTCTAACAAAGTGGACACAGCATCATCTGAAAGTGTCCGTATGTTCCAACTTTATATATTGAATTTTCTGTTTCTTTCAGGAATCATAGTCAGTAACTGATAGTTAAAATAATACAGCTGCAAAGTACTGAGCGTTTTCTCAGAAGTGCGTTACAAAGGCTGAATGTTCATTCAAGTGACCCCATAGAAGCTACCAGACATCTTCCAGGTTTTATAAAATAGGGTTAGGTAAGAACAATCTGTGGTCTACATGATGTAAACAGGTGGTCACATATAAAAAATTGACCCATCTGTTCTATTATGAATTATTTTAATTTCTTGGACCCCTGACAACCTCCCTTGTACAACTCCTGAAACAGTACTGATACAATACTTGTACATTTAAGTGTTACTGTTTTACTTTCAGTTTTAACGCAACAGATTGGTTACCTTTCAGTTTCATCCTTTCTGTGGCTGGGGGGGCACTGTTAGTCATACGTTATTATTATTATTTGACAGTCATGGTAATGGTCAGGCTGTTGTTTCTATGTTTTCAAAATTAAAACTTGAATTATACTGTTTAATTTCATTATTTATTTATTTTAATATATTCAAGGGCCTCTGTGAAGTGCTGGGCCCCCTAACCCTGTCAGGGTGGTCTTGCCCCTGGGACACCTCTGTAACCTGCTCGTGTTGACTTAACAGTAGGAGTCACTCAATTATTTATAAAGGCCAAACTCATATTAAGGTAGACAAAACAGACAGAGTATTAGAAGATTACTTAAACTCATAGTATATTTACACATGATGAGCAGCAAGCTGTGTATTGTGTATAGCCAAGGAGGACTTACTGATCAGTCTGTAAAGCAAAGGTTGTCGGTTGGTTGGGCTTGTGGCTGGGATGCAGAAGTGTCCTGGTTCAAATCCCAGCTCTGTTGCCAGGTGCGTCCCCGAGCAAGACGCTCTGTGCTAGCTCCCCGGGTGCTGTAAAATGGCTGCCCACTGCTCCCCCCAAGGGGTTGGGTCAAATGCAGAACATGAAGAATGAGGAGAATTGTTTGTTTGCAACCCCCATACTTGGCTACAGAATCTGCTTCTCCACTTCTGTACTCAGTTTTGTATTACACGTTATATTGAAAAGTAGTTACAGTCTTCAGCTGTGCTATTAGTGGATAGTTTCAGAACTTGTTTTACTGGCCACGTGGTCACAGTGGGGCAGCCTTCAGGCTGAAGGGCAGTGCTAGCTGATACACATGCAGAGATGAGATAGACAGAAGAATCACTTGTAAAACTATGGCAAATTTATGCCAAGTTGAAACCATAGTTTTTTTTTTTTTTTTGAAAAGATAATAAAAGGTTATTTAAAGACTTTCAAAGTGCAGCGTAGGAAACACTTGTCTTGACAGGCGTTTGAATGTACTTGGCTTCTTTTTCGGTAGCGTGTGTGTAACCCAGTTAACGTGCTCTCTGGCGCCTTACACAAATGAGTTGGGAAGCAGGGTGTGGTGAAGCCCTGTGCTTGGTGTCATTCAGTGCTGCAGTCAACAGGCAGTCGCTGACCACAGAGATGCTAGCAGCCATGCTATATATTTAGATTTACTTTGTGGCAATTTCAACATTATATAATTAACGTTTATATAATTATTTTCCTGTTAAGGTCTCATTTGTGGGTGTGTAGGTACAGGAATACGTTTCACTGCCCCCCCCCCCCACACCACTGACTGGCTGTACAGTGACAAACCTGTCCTATGTTTGGTGACAGGAATAACACCCTGACTCTCATCTGCACAGCAGTAGCAACAGAATTTTTTTCAATCTCAGTATTCAGTCACTATAGAATGAAACAAATTCTAAAAATCTAAAGTTACACTTTGCCCAGCCACCCTCCCATCCAACCAACACCTAGTCACTAGCTAAGATGAATAATGCAAGCCAACCACACATACTGTCATTGGGGGGGGCTTTTAATGTTTGATTCTTCTACAGTATGGATTAACGAGGTCATAGAGCTCCTTACACACTAAGGGTGATAGGACTGAGCTGGCAGTGGTAGAATTTGAACAAAGTGTGAGGTTTTACTAAGGGGGGTGTTAAATACAGATTTACAGTGTCAGTCTGTCCTTCCCACTGACACCCCTTGTTATTCGGCCTAATTTCTCTCAGCTGATACTCTAAGAGGTTTATTAGAGTTCATGATGTTTTCCTGGTAAAACTATTAGTTTGAAGTTAACCCCTTCCCTTCATCACCCTGCTTAGTGGTAACCCCCCCCCCCCCACACACACACACACACACACACAGAGGGACACAGGAACATTTAAATGCCCTCACTTTCCTTCCATTCCCCCCCTTCCTCCTGAGTCGTTGTGAAGGGCCGTGCTGGTTGGTTGTGGGAGTATGGCTGATGACTGACTTGGCACACCCAGCATCCTCTGCTTTGAATTATACAGTATATATACTGATACTTTTGTGTTCAGGTTTACTGTGAGGCAAGTGGCCCTCCCTCAGCTGTGAATTGAGCTCTCAAACACGTGTTCCTTCAGATACAGTTGACTGATCTTTAAAACAAAGGGTTGACCTGTTGGCAACATTATAGCAGTAAGGGAACTCATTAATATTATATAAACCTGATTTTTTTAAAGGGTAATATAAAGTCCAGGCAGTTATTTAATTACATTTCCAAAGTTACAGTTCAAATGATAAACAATTTCTGCTACTACAAATGTAGACTGTTACACTGTCAAGACGTTGTGTGTAATTTGTATGCAGGTCACATACATGGTGTTCGGGGGACAGTGAGCCTGAGTTTTAAGGTTTTTTTTTTCCTTTGCTTTGCAGAGTGGAATAATTTCGGCTGTCTCTTCACACACTGAGGACATGGGCATAGTGCAGATAAGCCGCCTTTACAGTGTTGAAAAGTAATAATTTACCTTGGCGGTGTGTCTTCTCTGAGGAGCCTGCACATATCCACATTTCATAATGCATGGAAAGTTGTTTTCCTTGCACTTTATCTGCATATCTGTTCCTGAACATTTTGCGAACCCCCCCCCCCCCTTCCCATGTGGAAAGGTTTCTAAAGGCCGAGTACACCTGGCTCATTGCTCAAGCTTATTGTAAGACTTTAAGTGTGTGAGAGTTAAGGTGCCTTTGTTAAGGCTTGGTGAAGGTGTGTATGGAAATCTCCAGAAGCTCTTATTAAAGTCCCAGAATTGAAGATGGCTTTTCTTCCAGTCCCGGATTTCCTGCTGACGTTTTTGTGTCCTGCCACACTACCTCAGTCTCTGTCTGACTGGTGCACCCCCCAGAGAGCGGTCTGCCATATGTATTTGTTTTCCGATGCTAACGTCCAGCTCTGTTCTGATTGGCTGAGGAAGTCAGCACGTGCCTCTTCGTTTTGCATGGGCTCTCGCTTGCTGGCAGCTGCAGGTTGTCTCTTGGTGTAATTTGATGTCACTTGATTTTGACTGCCTTTCAGAAAGTACCCTTGTGTGCTGTAGAAGTACCTTCTGCAGCTGCCTTTGGTCACTGGAGTTTGGTTTGAAGCTCCCGTGTAACTAACTCTTCAGAACGTTGGCGACTGATGTGAATGATGAGCGTTTTCAGTCTGTTCCCTCCTGTTCCCTTTAGCCACCAGTAGCCCATGTTCAGGTTCTGCTTTGCCGATGACGTCTGATATCTGTTTGCAGAAGGGGTGTGGACCTTTAAATATTTGATTTGCCCCTGCGGGAGGTGCCTGCTGTGAGGGGACAGGTCAGGTGACTTGTCACTTTACATCGCCTGATACGAAGTGCGCTCAGCGAGCGAATCAGAATGAGACTAGTGCAACAACTTTCATTTGCATTTGAATTCTACTCTTGGCCAAGGTGTGTGTGTGTGTGTGTGTGTGTGTGTGTGTGTGTGTGTGTGTGTGTCTGAGTGTCTGAGAGAGAGACAGGGAGAGTGAGATTGTGTGCTAATGATCATTACCTCTGTGGCAGAGTCACTGTTATTGGCATGAATGCTGAGGAGAATGTTGGTGCAGTTTATTTTTACAGCAGAAGACCTGCAGCACAAACAAGGTTCTCACACCCGTACTAAGCGTTACCAAACACAGCTCAAAATAATCCTAGAGCAGTTTGAACACATCTGCCATTCCAGTAAATCCCCAGACAAAGGAGTGGTTATGTTCATAAACAACCTTGTGAAAAACACACAAAACGAGAGCTTTTAAAATCCACAATGCTTTGTGCCAGACATTTCTTTCAGACTGTATTGTCTGCCATTATGGTTTAAGATTCAATTTAAAGTAGTGTTATTTCTTACCTTATTGTCTGTGTACAGTGTTGCAGAGCGCTGGTTAAAAGTCAGCTCCCCTGCAGGTTGTGAAGCTTATTTTTATTCAGCGCTGCTTTTCATTTTGTCCTTTTATCTACTGTTCACTAATGTGGATCTGGCTTAGAGAGACGGTCATGCACTTTTTCAGAGACCATACCAAAAGCCTTCCAGCTGTCACCCTCTGTGGACCTGCCTCCTAGCTGCCCTGCCTTCTCACTCATTCACATCGTCTTTCCTATTATGTAAAATTTTAATGAGGCATAAAGTATTATGCAGCTACATTAAAGTGTGTAATACGTCATGACTCTGTCACATGATGTCTTTAAAAGAAGATCTCTTGTCATTTGTAGTGGATAGAAAAGGTGTGGAAAGGGCATAAGGGTTTTGAAAATGGTCACACCTGATAAACAGAAGTTTATTTTTGTTCCCCAGAGGAAGAGCTGAGGAAACTTAGAGAAGAGACCAATCTGGAAACCTTAAAGCAAGAACTGGAGAAAGAGAAGATGAAACGACTAGACCTTGAGCAGAAGATGAATGAAGTTCTCAGAGCAAGGTAAATGCAGAACTCTATCTAACCACCATCTCCAGTGAAATGGAGGCTGGTGCTAATGTCACGTGACCCCCAGGCTTTTACAGATGGGCAGGATCGATAGAAGGAACCTACTTAAAAACAGATATTTCTTTAAGTACAGGAGATTGTAAGTGAACAGCTACTGTGGCCTGTGTGGTTCATGACTGTCTTGTCGAAAATATGCATTATTATCCTGGGCATTCAAGACTCATGGTGTACAGCTGAAAGTGCGTGTGAATGTTGTGCTTGTTGATTTGGCTGTGTGAATGTTGTGCTTGTTGATTTGGCTGTGACACCCCCACCGTCAGCCTCTTCCCCCAGGGCCATATCATGTCATCACAGCACACAGATAGCGTTCACGTATTTGTAGATAATTTTGCAGACAAAGTCAGGTTCTTTTGAGTGTTAAAAAAGGTCCCAACAGCACAGCCTTGAATCCTGTTGTCAAGCTAAAATGAACTGCAGTTCTGTCCATTTCTGAGGGCGACCACTGAGATTTTGGTGTTTATTTCCTGCTCCTAGACTGGAAGACTCCCCTCCTCAACCTACACATAAATCCATGTCTGCTGTGGATGGGACAGGTACGTCAGAGATGACATGGCTAGCTTGCGTGCATGGCAGGCGGTTTGGCTCAAACACATGCGTGGCAGGGGGCGTGGCTCCTGTCTACCAATCAGTTTTACTGCACAGTATTCACTGAAGCTTTGCTGACTTTTTCAAATGATCATTTTACAAAAATGGGACTCTCTAGTTTATGTATCCTTTTCATAGGGCAGAAAATGCTCAGAGTAAAGATTTATAAGAAATATTTGTCTTGTTTATAATTGGGTATTTTATTTGCGCCACAGAAATAACACCACAAGCAGGTAGTCACGTTGAATGAAAAATTCCAGTGCTGTGCCAAAACACAGAAACACAGAAACAAGTTGACACGCTCCAGACAGACTGACAGCCGTGTTGTGCACAGCAAATCACAGTGCTAGCATGAGACTTTATTTTCTGGGTGAATCAATGGGTTTTGTAAGAAAGGGCATATTCAGTAATCTGATGAAGTCTGATCTCAAAGTTTTCATTTTCACTGAAAAACATTATTTCTGGAAATGGGCTGAAACTGTTGATCAGATAATCTAGGGCATACATCCCCTAAGAGTTTCAAGCTGTTTGGGGAAATTTTTCTTTTTGAGGAAGGCAGACTAACAAATTCAAGAAGAAAGTAGATGTTTGGTGGGTTTGCTGCCTTGTGTGAGAATCGTGTTGTTCGTATCGTGGACAGACAAGCGGAGAAGGACGTGGTACTGCCGGCTGCAGAGCTGGCTCTACGACAAGCTGGGAATCTACATCGAGGACTTCCGCTTTCAACCTGAAGAGAACACTGTAGAAACTGAAGAACCTCTGAGTGCTAAGAGGTAAGAAGAAGTGACTTTTAATTGTTAATTACCCGTTGAGTGCTGCTTGGCAAATTATATTCTATTACATAAAGTTGTAAGTCAGTCCTTATCTGATTGGGAAGTCACCAGCCAATCAGGACTCATCAAGAAAACAGGAGCTTGCTTTTCAGTGCTTGTGTCTGACCTCTGGTGATGATAATTCAACAATGCAGACTGGTTTGAGGCTTATTTACCGCTCACCTCAGCACTTGAGCAATGAGTAAACAGCAGTGGCTCCATAATGAGCCTGTTCTCACAAAATCAAGGGCACCCTGACTTTGAACAGCAAACCAAAAACATTGGAAAGGGAACATTAAGTCATTTCCAGCCCATGGAAGTTTGTTTTGCTTTAACAGCTTCTCAGTTTTTTGCCTGTTTGTTTCCAGGTTAACTGAAAACATGAGGCGACTCAGTGAGTATTGCTCATTTGAAATTTGAATTTATGTATGTATTCTTGTGCTCATTGCAGAATACAGTGTAGTCAGAGTTTACATTACAAGGAACCATGGTAGCATCTCACCAGTCACATGGTATCCTTGTCAGTGATGACCACCTGTTTGTGGTGCTGACCACCTGTTTGTGGTGCTGACCATCTTTTTTTCCCTGCATTTCACTTTACTGTTTCAGTAGCACGTTTGTGACTGATGGTGTCTTCTTTTAGAGCGAGGTGCCAAACCTGTCACTAACTTTCTGAGGAACCTCTCGGCTTTGTCCAACTGGCACTCCGTGTACACATCAGCGATTGCCTTCATTGTAAGTGTAACCTTGGTTTCTGTCCTGTCTCAAAGAGGTCAGACACACGATGCAACCTGAACAGAGGTCTTAGTGGAAGCGTTCTGTGCAGGTTCTTGCAGAGCAAGCTCATTTACTTAAGGAGGTTTTGAATCCAGTTTTTCAGAAAGTATTTGGTCATGAGTAACAGTCACCAGTAAAATTTCAACTGAACGACCATCATGTTCAGCAGCTGTTTCTAAGAATCGTGATTTCACTGCATGGACCGTTATTACCTGAAATCCACTCTGTCCTGAGCAATCAGTCATGACACATGAGCAGGGACCATCAGAAAAAGTTATTTGTTGTTGGTTGTTTGGTCCTGATAATCATGGTATGTAATTATATACAGGAACACAGAGAGGCATCTGCTACACCAGAATTCCCTCCAACAAGGGGAGGCTTTCAGCATTGTTAAGTGTTCCCTGACACTCCTTTATGTTAGACTTTTTTTCATCAGGTTAAAAAAAGTAACTCCTCGCCTCTGCAGCCCCATTAGCATATCGCCTGCCCAGCTCAGCCTCTGGGAGAATGTGCCATGCTGGGCCTCTTAGCAGAAATATAAAAGGAGGATTGGGAGCCGTGTTGTTAGCAGCAGATTTATAAATAAATGCGCCACAGTGTGGGTACGTGTGTAGTGACGCTGCGGTTGTGAAACAGCCGGCTGAATGGGCTTTGTGTGAAGCTGCTGTTCATGCCACTCCGCTTGCTCTACGCTCACACATGTTGCATATGCTAGGCTAATCTATCTGAAGAGGTGGAAAATAAGAGCCATCGAAATTTTTTGCCGGGGAATGTGTATGTTGGGAGTCTAAGACATTAGACCGCTCCTGATTTAAGACCACTTACAACCACCTCAGTGATGTCTGTAAGTCGGAGGTTTTACTGTTTTTCAGTGCTCAGTAGGACAAAGTAATCGGTTTTCTGTTTTTTCATGGTAATTTTTGGTGTAACATTAATATAGAACAGATATTAAAATCAGTGCTCTTTGATGTTTAAACACATCCCTTCCTCCACAGATGTACATGAATGCGGCCTGGTATGGCTGGCTTATTCCCATGTTCCTGTTCCTAGCCATCCTGAGGCTATCATTAAATTACCTCATTGCAAGGTAACTCCACCCAGCCAAGGTGCTGTCAGACCCTCTTTCCAAACAGGCAGCCATGGGTTTAGGACCTCTTGGTCACAGTGGGGGTGTGATTCAGTCACTCCCTGCTGAAAAGAGCAGTGGTACAGGGCCAGACTGTAACCATGGCACTGGCCTTAGTGGTGTAAGGAGTGGGATAAGGCTAGCACAGTGTGAGTGATCATCACTGACTGCTAATGCTCAAGGTACTGCTAATGTCACTAACAGTTGTCATATTTACCATTATAGTGGACGGAATAATGTTAAAATTCAAGTTGAATTAGAGATGGGGAAATGACTGAGTAACCATGTAGTAAACAGGCTTTCTAGTGACAGGCATGACATAATATTTAGATTAGAGCTAACAAGGTAAGAACTGTTGTTGTTATGAACATGCACTGTTTTATGTTGTAATTACCTTCTTATGCTTACTGACTCCCTAAGGGGCGTATAACAGTCAGTCCTCATGTGCAGACCTAGGTACCAGACATCTGTTTCAGTTACTGACCTTTTGCTGACTTGGTGAATGTTGTACTTCTATTGTTTTACACACTTGGGAGCCAAAACACCTCACTGGGAAGATTTTGGGAAGGAACACCTGTGACATATTTAGCAGGACTACCTAAAGAAATACAAGGAAGAGAAGAAATGTGTGGCCTTTATGTTGCAGTGTGAATAAACCGCTGGGCCTTTCAAGTTATGTCATACATAGTGCATTTTTGCGTCTTTATTTTTTTTCTGCTATTTTATCATTATTCTTCTTTCTTTGCAGAGGCTGGAGGATCCAGTGGAGTATTGTGCCTGAAGTCTCAGAACCTGAGGTGAGCAGGTGTCGTGTTACCCTGGGTCATGTGACTTCCCGTACTCCACACAGTGAGATGGTTGTGCAAGTTTTTGTTTTGAGAAATGGATTACTAGCTCATTTTCCTTCAGGAACCTCCAAAAGAGGACCTGACAGTGTCAGAGAAATTCCAGTTGGTCCTTGATGTTGCACAAAAAGCACAGGTAAGGAATATCGTTTATGTGTTTGAGTCAGAGTACATGCTGGGAGAAAGTCTTGTGTGAGTGTTGTCAGCTGGGGATTTAGAGATTTGGTGCTGATGCGATGCCACCTGTCGTCTCACGCACAGAACCTCTTTGGCAAGATGGCGGACGTCCTGGAGAAAATAAAGAAGTACGTATACAGTGTTGAAAAGGATGTTGCTGAGCGTTCACGTCGCAGAGGCTGATATGTTAAAGCATACTGTGTGTGTGTGTGTGTGTGTGTGTGTGTGTGTGTGTGTGTGTGCGCACGCGTGCATGTGTTTCAGTTTGTTCATGTGGGTGCAGCCCGACATCACTCAGAAGCTCTACATCGCCCTGTGGGTGGCCTTCATCTCCTCTTGCCTGCTTCCTTATAAGCTCCTGGGGTTCATGATTGGTGAGCCTCCTAACTCTGCAACAGCTGTTTTTCATTCTTCACTGGGACAATCCACATAGCCGCCTTTTTGAATGCCCTACCTTTGGGTTTTACTAGCCCTCTGGGTCTGACGTTTTTAGAAAGAATGTGAATTAATTTATAAGTACAACAACAGTAGTATTTAATGGTCTTTTACTTTTGGGTACCAACCCATACATCCATCCATCCATCCATCCACCCACCAACCCATATTCCCTGATTCTGTTAGGGCTGTACGCAGGGATCAAGTTCTTTATCATCGACTACTTCTTCAAAAGCTGCCCAAAACTGAGAGAAAAGTACGACACGCCGTACGTCATGTGGGCCAGCCTTCCCACCGACCCCCAGCTGAAGGAGCGCAGCGGCGCGGCCGCGTCACGCCGGGTGAGCCGCCCACACCCGCCATCCTGTCGCCTCTCTCACGGTCTCTCGCTCCTCACAGAGCAGGGGGACCTCTGTGCTCCTCCATGGTCGTGGCTTTGTTATCCACTGAGTTTTCTTTCCTGGACCAATGCTACTCATGTGTCCCGTTTTCTCCTTGTCTCTCGGCCTTTTGAGAATAACGAGGTAACGTCCCTGAGCATACCAGCAGCATGTACTCATTTAATCTCCACGGAGACGCCTTTGATTAATTTTGCAAATTCACTCTACCAGCAGAACCATCAAGAGATGGTTCTACAAGTGAATTTGGAAAGCGTTTGACATTAATAGATTGGTGTCGATACACAGTGACAGCCTGTGTTTCTCTTGTTAAGCATTCGCAGTACACATGCTCAACTGGAGAGGTTTTAATATGCATGTTTAATAATGGTAACTGTTCTGTGCTGATGGCTGCATATATTGTTGCTCAGGTTGGATTTCTACTGATGTTAATGTCAGGTTCCTGCTGGCTGTGTTGGTAATGCTGATGCGTTTTTGTGCCGGAAGAGATTTTCTTGTTCAGCCAAAGGAAATGCAAAGGGCGACCACAAGAGAGCAAACATGTTACTGTACCAGCAACTGTGAGCGTGGGCCCGTCCCTGATTGTCACAGGGACAAACACAGCCATGATTGTTACATTTAATCCTCCTCCTTTTCCCACATCATTATTTCAGGTCCCTTTTCACAATATCTCCAGCCTTGTGCATGTGATACATGGCTGTGTTATGACTCTTGTTATATAATGCAAAGTAAGCATCGGTGATGTTGTGAAAGTGGTTCTTTGGCATTTAGCAGCACACGCCTCTGTGTTCTCTGTTTTCTCAGTAACGTGCATTATTGGTTTGTGTCGTAAATATGAAAGTTTGGCTTTCTCCTGCAAGTCCCATCTCCTCCTTGGACTTGGGCTGTCCACCGTTGTTGAAAGATAATGTTGGAGATGTGACAGCTTACATTCTTTTAGCAACGCTCTTGGTTTTGTTCCTCAGTGTAGCTGCATGGATTGCCCCAGCTGACCTCACATTGTCAGTGAATGGAAGATACCATGAGGCCACAAGTTCACAAGAGCCTTTACGTGACATTGCATGTGATCACCAAGAAGGGGTCATCTCCATGTCCTCAGTGTCTTTATGTACATGTCCATGTCCATAACCTACAACCCCAGTTTCACCAGTTTAAACACCCTCCCCCCATTTGTGACTGCTCTTACTGCAGGCAAGTCTGCTGAAGTCATTATTATACTCTTTCTGTGTGTTTCGCCTGAAGATTCAACCTATGACATCTCGTAGCAACCTAGCAACCAGCATCCCATATGGCATCTCCCGCGAGGATGAGGGCGGGCGGCCACACAACGCTAAGAAAGGAGCCTTTCATGAAATCTTCAACGTATCAGAGAATGAGCGCCCCCTACCAGGTGAGCTGGAAGTGATGCTAGCATCTAAGTTAAAACAGTAAGGAGAGGAACTGTGGCATCAGATTACAAAGGGAGTGGGTTTACTGTGCTCATCCAATCACTGCAGCCAGTGGTTAGTTATCTGACTTCTTATTGGTTACTGCATTGCTTCCTGTTGTAGGGAACTACCAGACAGTGACTGACAACTAACTGTGCATGTCTGTGTGCGTGTGTGTGTTCTTTTTGAAGTTTGTGAGAACGGCTGGAAGTGCTGCCTGATAAACAGAGACCGGAAGATGCCCACGGACTACATTCGTAATGGTGTTCTGTATGTCACAGAAAAGTGAGTTCATGTAGTACACACTGGCATGCCTTGCAGTCATGCGTGTGTCCATGCTGGACTGTATGTACATGCACAGGTTTGCACAATCTTCAGGTGATCCTCCTTGTTCCATCTCCCTGCAGTTACTTGTGTTTTGAAAGCTCCAGCTCAAAATCCAGTTCCTCTAAAAAGAATAAAGTAATTAAACTTTCTGACATCACGGATATTCAGAAGGTGAGCATTGACATTTTGTAAATTTTGGTAGAGTTTGTTGGTCGATGGCACGTTTGTATGGACTCCTGTTTTGTGTATGTCATTTTAGTTTTATGTCAAATGTACATATGTGTGGTGTGTGTGTGTGTGTGTGTGTGTGTGAGTGAGTGTGTGAGCGAGTGAGCGAGCAAAAGTTAGTTATTTGGGTATTTGCATTTTTCTCTTCTTTTAGTACAAAGTTCTGTCAGTTCTCCCAGGATCTGGGATGGGAATTTCTATTGCCACACCCTTCACTCAGAAGGTACAGTAATGTGGAATTAAAATCAGTGCTAACAATATCATGAACATTAATCTCATGGATGGATTTTCCACATGAAAGAGATCTGCTTAGTGTGTGGCTATACTGATGGATGTGTCATGTTTAACTGGTCTCTCTCTCTCTCCCTCTCGTGCTCTCATACAGCCCCTCGTGTTTGGGGCAATGGTTCACCGTGATGAGGCTTTTGAGACCATCTTCATGCAGTATATGAAAATCATGAGCACCAGCGGCAGCGCGGACACCTAGCCCCGGCTCCTTCCTCATTTCTTCGTCTGTCATCCTGTGGAAGAGAAGTGGGGGAGAAAGCAGAAAAGGCCCTTTACCTCCACATTACTGTGTCGATGACGATGAGCAGGGCTTTTTCACAGAGTTGGAAGATGGAGTTCTCACTTTGTCTAAATGCTGGAATCGGTCATGGCTGTCAGGACACGCCCACTCCCTCATTTCAGATCAGTTGAGGTCTTGTCTAGGTTTTACTGACAGTTTATCTCGGAGCGGGGCTGGTCCTCCTCCTCTCCTTGGAAATGCTGTTACACACAATTTTGGCAGTTTTCGTTTTGACTTGTTTGTGTGAATTGAACGTCATTCCCAATGCAGGCCTTGTACAGTGGACGTGCTGCGCTGTGGTTTGCAGATGCCTACCCAACAGAAGTGGGGAAAAAAGGCAATGTCAGTTCATTAGTTTACACTTTGATTGTGTATACCTAGTGTATGGAAAAACATGCTTTTAAAAATCCACGATGTTTTATCGAGAGAATGTAAACAGCCAGGCACTGCGGAATTACAGGGAGGTTCAAAAGACAACTTGTCAACTGGTACGCATTTCAAAAAGCATCTATATGAAATACATGGTGGCCTTCTTTTTTAATTATTGTAGCACACAGGTTTTACTCATGGATTTAGGGTGAGTTGAGTATGTTGGTAATGAAGCACAGAATGATCTCATATTAGGCAGTCAAATTTGGGTTAATTGAAATATATTTTAATGTAGCTCTTTTTATGGTATGATACAATGCCTAATAATGTGAGACCATTATTAGCTGTGGAATCTTATGCAAACATAAAGAAACAGTTTTGACTTTTTAACATTAGCTTTACTGTAATTTACGACATGCAGCTTTAGTGAGCTGTAGTTTGACCTTTATGGATTTAATACCATTTTGTGGGAAATCCTAACTAATTTTTTCCCCCACTGAATTCTTGTATTTCATAAGACTGTGTGGTGGGATAATTTTAAATTGGTCACAGCAATTAAAAATACTGGTTATATGTGGTGACACTAGTCTAGTCATTACTCACATCTCCCTTTTGCTGTCAGTTATTAGGGGGGTAGCCACATGGTCCAATTAGCAGCAGGGTAGTCACATGGTCATCACTACACACTGGAAATCTGCCAAATCGTATTTAGTCAGTGTAAAACTAGGCACAGATTTCCAAGTGTTATTTCAGTGGGGCTCGTTCTATTCACAGCAGTGTTTTCATTGTTCCCATTCTGTGTGAAAGCCGGACTTTTCCTTGACAGAAAGGGTTTTAATGTACAAATTAATTGCCAAACTGTTGCTTGACTTGCAGTATAAATGGTAAAACAATTATTAATGTAAAACTGCATGAAAATTAAAAAACATTTTTTGTGGGTATGGGGGGTGCTCTCCACACTGTTTTTCTTGGTTACCATCACTGCCTGGTAGCCGTGGTATCGTCATTTGTTAAAATGTAACTGGGTGGTTTTCATGAGCAGTTCAGTCCACTCTATGGTTGTTGTTTCCTCTTGAGCTCTGAACTGAGGATATGTGTTCTGCAGTTCAGCAAAGATCCCCCTTATGGTTTCAGCCCAGACCATGCAAGGGACTCGACAGCACACCTAGTGGAATGTGTATGGTATTGCACCCTTAGCTAGTAAGAACATGTGCATTACTGCAGTCACTATAACCCTCCTGTGTTTACCGTGGATGAATTTAATTGGATATCTCATCTAAAATAGCAAAAAGTTTATAAAAATGTACATGACAAATGCACAAATGTATCTATTTTTTCCCTTGGACCTTGCTGTTACCAGTAAGTGAAATTGTCTGACTT
The DNA here is from genome assembly GCA_025773905.1 of Chitala chitala. NCBI lineage: Eukaryota > Metazoa > Chordata > Actinopteri > Osteoglossiformes > Notopteridae > Chitala > Chitala chitala. The sequence goes on from JABJVR010001940.1 coordinate 45,380, forward strand.
GTGGGGAGAAGACCCATCGGTATACACACATCCTGAATAATGTTCATGGTGTAGTTTTGCCAAATGTCATCCTTGACTTTGTTGTTCCTCATGTTGTTTGAACTGTAACTTGTGAAAACGATTCCACTCTGCTGGTTGTTTATAACAGTTGGATCTCCAGGAAAAGGAGGACATGAAGACTGTGAAAACATCTTTTCAAATGAAAATCTGCAGAACAACACGTGGTCATGACAATCTGTTCTAATTCATGTTGTGAATGTACTTTACCTCTGTAGTTCTTCCAAACATGAGAAATGTTTTTCCCCCTTGGCTATGATTTTTGGATGTATCCAAAAGGAGCAAAGCTTTTAGTGTAACATCTCTACCTGCAGTAGAGGAACGTATTTTCTACAGCCTACAGAAGGTGCTGAGGAGCACTTAACAGCACACAGAGGCTGGTGTTAATGGTGTGGCACTGATGTTAATGGAGTTAAGGGAGAGCAGGAAGTCTTCTTGATACTCCTCCTTTTAGGAACTCAGGACGCTGAATTTCAGGATTCTTTTCAGCAAGGGTACAGCTTTGGTTTCAGCGTTAGTAAGGACCAAATCATCCCCACAGCCCTCTTAATGTGGAAAAAGGTTGAAGATTGCTAAAAATACTGGTAGGAGCAATTTGGTACCCCTACAACATTGGCAGGGACATGTCCCTGCTGTTCATACCCAAATCTGTGCTTCTCAAAGGAATTGGCTGTGTGAAGATCACATCCAGTGTCCTGATCCTAGTCTTACCTGTATCTATTCAACATCGCTGAGTGAGAGGATTGCCCCATGATCCTTTGCTTCATTATGCCTTATCATACATTGTTTAAAATTCTTTACTAATAAAAAGTGCTGTAACCTTAATTGTAAGTTTCAGTGATTCTGAAAAGAGTTTCTCGTGAGTTTGGTAGTAGTAAACTGTTGGTGTATCACATTTTAGTGTAGTGCATGTTGGGAAATTACAGTAGAGAGCATCTGAGTTGGCAGCTCCTCAAAGTGTTTATTCTTGAAATGAAGGACCCAAGATGAACCCTCCATAGTATGAAAAACACTGATATGAATGTATGAAGGTGTTTCGTGAGATGGCTTGGAAGACTTGACACTTGCTCTTGCAGTCTTCATGAGAATTGGTCACCATAGGTATATGTGACTGGCACCTTTTGAGGTTCTTGTTCACAAAATGTTAGTTTTTTTTTATTAATTGTATTATTATATTCAATGAAGAATAACCTGCTCGCCTTACTTGTGCATCGGCAGAGCTTCAGTTTTCCTTGTATAGTTGTGCACAGTTTTGTGTGGTGTTGGGGAAACTCCCAAACCAAGAGCAGAAATTTGCATAAATTGGGTCTTTCATATTTGAGGTGATGTATTAGTATCGAAAAAGATCTATTTCATTTCGCAGTTTTGTCAGTTTTTCTTCCTGGGCGATGGAAAAGCGGTGTGGTTAGGTAACGGATGAAATACGCGCACATTTACTTTTACGGCTGAGTGGGCATTCCGCGAAACGGTGTACCGATGACATTTTGCCCCTGCACAAAACTGAAAATACGAATTCCTGCAATGATATGACCATATATTGACTGAACTTATCGCTTTTAATTCGATGTGGACCTTCTAATTTGTCGTTACAAACACGACTGCACTGTATGTTACAGCATTGTAACGTAACTTGTACTCAGTGGCTGTTATCCAGGCTTTACAGTTAAGTGACGTGCACAATTCCACTTAGCCTAATAACGTAATCGTGCGACATAATGAACATATTTCAATGGGTTTTCCTCGACAGCACGTTGAAAGATCAATCGAGATATAAATGGCATGTAATTTCAGGTGTGGCCACACGGTGGAAGTAGCAGCCCAGGTTAGGAGAAGCAGGAATGCAACGCTGATGAACTTGGGTGTCCTAATCCGTCTATCCATTACTCAACCGCTTATCCGTCCGGGGTCACCCGGTGGCCTAGAGACAAGCCCAGGCAGCCCACATCTCGTAGACTCAAGACAGGGCACCAGTCCACTGCAGGGCAAAGTAACATTGTGGCATTGGATAATGCATGGCTAGAGGAGCCTGATGGATTAACTAATATGACCGTTAACACAGCATGTCAACTTCAAACCAGAAGCTGGAGTAGAAACACAGAACAGATCCACGTGAGAATAATCATAGAATTAAGCAGAAAGACGCAGAGTGACAGGGAAACGGGAGGGGAGAACGAGGGGGCGTGGCCACTCACAATCAGCGCGTGACAGCAACAAAGTAACGCTCTGATGGTTCTACGTTCAACATAAGAGTCAGCTGCAATGCCTGTGTTTTGGGAATCAACAACCGATGGAATCTTATCTGACTTTCCTCCCTATCTATGTGTCAGGTTCTGCACGCTTGAAGAAATATTTTACGCTGCATGCCTTTGGCCACTAGGTGGCATCAAATTTACACACTATATACGCGAGCACCAGCTGTAAGTGAAATACACTAATCACAGTTCCTCTGGAGGCGATGTAGGAAAAATATGACATTGCTTCCTTTTCTCCCAGAATAATTTTACCCTTACAGTGTGTGATGCTATTGCTCCAAATGGATTTTACCTCCATGCTTTTATTAACACAGTTGTCCTATTCTCACATTTGTAAAATGTGTTTACATATTTTTGCACCTTCATTAAATATTTTCTGAGCGTACATTAGAGCTCCATTTGTTATCTCAAGGAAATGGCATTTCCTGGACTACATAATGTACTGACAGCATTTGTTTGCTGTGCATTTTTGTGTTCTTTCCAGAAAGACGACGTACATTTTTCTTCTGTTTACTCTGGGCCCCAACAGTTTGTGATTTACAATGTGAATGCAGCATTTACAACCCGGCCTGCCTGCCCTCGTTTATTGTGGCAGCGAATGTGTGCTGAAACCTTGAATCTTAGGCCGATATGGAAGCTAAAATAGCCTCAAAATTGAACACAGAAAGTCACAGTTTTTTTTTTTATGAAATGAGTGATTAATTTAGAAAGTTGCCCAGGATAATATAGTGGGAGGGTCTGATGTATAATTATTGGCTTTGGTTACAGTGTCTCTGGTTCCTAGTCCTCAAACTGCAGAAAAATCCCTGTTGACCCAGACACATGACTCTCTTGTCATCTGTTTTAGACACGATGCTGGACAGTGTGTGAACATGTTCCTGTTTAGGGTGTGCCTGAGCTCTACCACTCTGTAGACTTTTACCACCTTCATCACAACGCCACGACAGTCTGGTATGAGCATCTAGCAACATTCAGAAAAATGTCGCGTGGCTCTCTAAGACAGATGATGTGTTCGGGGTCCACAGAGAGAAGGAACTTCTCTTCTTGAGCTGGAAGAAGTTTTCGGCAGAGTGGTATCGTCAGAACCTCGGCCTCCAGTCATACACACTCCCGTGTGAATCTGGCTCTTAAAAGGGTTGACGGCAGTGAGAAGGAGAGATGATGAACACATCTCTGCTGCTGGCTCTACGGCTCTCTGACATTTTAAGGATCAGCCCTTTTAGCTCCCCTCTGTTGTCCAGGCCGTTTTATCAACATCAGCAGCTTCAAAGTACTTCACTCTTAAATGTCCCTGAAATTAAATACAAGCTGTTTCTACTGAGCCAAACCAATTCTGTTTGCAGTGTCAGACCTTGTTGATGTTTGTGCCTTCAAAAAATGTGATCTGAAAGCAGAGGTCAGGAAGAAAAAAAAAACCAGCCAACTGGTCGTTACATTCTCGGGTTTTGTAATCTGAGCTGCACTCACTCCGAACATCAAGTGGAACAAATGTTCCCTTATGATTCTCCGATTCCCTTTCTTATCTGTAAGGCTGAAGCCTAATCTTGTAGCCGCACCTCTGGAGGTCTCTGTCTAAACACCAATGGTGCTGCTACAAGTGCCTTAGTTTGATGAGTGAAGCCCTGCAGGGGAACATTTTTTTTTGTTCCACTCAGACTTGGAGTGACTGGATAATTTGGGTTTCATTTAAAATGTTCTTTCAGTAGTGCTGTTTGCCAACATTGTATCATCGATGTATCTCACGTTCCAAATGTATTGCCCTTTCGTGGATCAGTCCTACTGACTTTGTTTGTCACAGATTCGGTGGGAATGCTGTGCATACTTGTGCAAGATAAGGCACAGTTAACTGTGGTTTCTGAGGATTTTGCCCATGGAAAAAATTTTATCTGATACTGTTATTTGTAGTAGCTCAGGTTATTTTGGTCATTTTAAGAACCCTTATCCATGGGCAGAATATTAATTTCTCATTTCTTATGCCTGAGTCACAGCATTCGTGCAAAGGCTAACCGAAGGCGTGTCTGAATGTAGACACATCCCCACCGTATTGAAAGTTGACATTTTAAAGCCAATTAAGCTCAGAATCACATTGAGGCACGTGTCAGCTGCCACGTTTATAAAGTTTGGGTGAGCCAGAGAACACCTCTGTAGTGTTGGGTGGGAAAAAAGTCAAGCCATTAATAACAAAGTTAGTATGTTGGTGGTGTACTAATTGGGGTTAATTCCTTCACTAATAGTTATAATCTTCAAGTGAAATTCCCTGGGTTTTTATTTTGTACAAATTGTCTACAACACAAGAAATTGGCTGTTTAATTTCCTTTTACTGTCCTTTGAATAATACTCAGGTGTGCTAGCAGAGGTACTCCGGTTGGACACCCTGATGGTCATGACCAGTCTGGCAAAAGGTTAAAGATAATTGGCGGCTGAGAGAGAGCTACTGAGGGAGGGGTCGTTAGCAGATCTAGCACTTTGCTTTATGTACAAAAACTCCACAGATGGCTGAATAAAACGCTGCAGTCAGACAGCCTGTATGGTTATCCAGGGGAAGACATGCCAGTCCACTGTAGACATGCGGAATTGTGTGGGGACCTGGGCGGGGGTAAGCAGAGCGTTAGAAGTGGGGGCTCCAATTTCCAATGCCATTCGTCATGGCAGTACCGTGCCGCTTGTTTCTGGCAGGTCTCCTGAGACGCTTGTCCCAGGAGGCCCATCACTGAGCCGCATGTACGGCCCGTTCTGGACCCCTGTCTGGGGACTATTTCTGTTCCACCATATAGCTTTGACTTATCTGATACGGTTAAATCCCACGATGGCTCCCACTGCGTTTGGCTATATGGGGTGGGGGTATGATAGTGCCACCCCTCTCATTCATCACCTCTGCTGGCTGGCGCTCCTGTTATTCTCCGTCTCACACTTTCCCTTGTGGCTCCTTCCGCACCCCCCTTCTCCCCCATACATGCACACCCAGGACAGCAAGTGCCACAGGGAAATGATTTTCCGGTCTCTGTCACTTTTTAGGGGTGAACTCTTTCCTCCAGGGGGCACCAGCTTTAATCATGCCCAGACACGTGGTGTGTTTGTGGGGACGTATTGCCTGTCCTCTCCCTCTCCCATTCGATGGGGCACACAGTTTGTCATGTGCACAGGTGCGTCGGGACCTGGGCGGCTGTCCCGTGGGCTTTGTGCTCGTTCTGCCAGCGTCTCTTCTCCCGCCTACTTTTAGAGCTCCCAGGAATGCCCTACAAGGAAGGATGATGGCTTCTAACTGGGCCCTTGGGGTGTATTCATCTCTCTGACTGTGACACATCACCTTCATCAGGTTCTCTCTGGCCATGTTGTCCTTCTGCCCGTGTTTCTATCCACGTTGCTGGCTGGATGTCCAATCTCGACGGGACTCGCTCTCAGTGAACTGTCGCTGTCCTGGTGGAGCATGCGCTGCTTGACAGAAGGAGAAATTCTTGCTCATCCAGGGCTTTGAAGAGTGGAGATAACCAGTCTAGCTGCTTTGTTTACAATTGCAAAGCCACATTTAAAGCAACAGGCAGTGCAATATTAATTTTTCATTATTTTCGCTGACCTTCTGCTGTATGGGAAGGAATTAAAAACAAATATTTCTAAAATTTATTTCCCTCAGTCATTTCATTGGGTGTTGTTCTGCTTAGCCACTCCTTTCCAGAGAGCAGTTCTATTAGTTGCCCCCCCACACACACATATATGCACACACACATGCAAACACACAGATTGCAAACTGGGTTAATTAAGCTGCCAATTTAATTTTGGGAAAGATCCAGTTGTGCCCAAATTCTTGGCATCAGTGGGTCCATAAATGACCATTAAATCTAATTATTAATTATTAAATGACCATTGTCAAATCTAATTATTCTCCAGTCTGTCTCTTTTGAGGGAATATCAGCATTCGTTAAAGATCTAAACTGGCAGCGTCGCACTTTGCTAGTCATCGAGCATCGTGCATGTAGGCACACCTTACCGCGGAACATCGCTCGACTCGCCCGTCACCAAGTCGTCCGCTTCATTCAGCCGGCGCCCAAACGAAAGAACTGAGAGATGTTCAGTCTCACCACGATGCTCCTGATTGCTGGTTTCAGCATTTCCCCCTTCACCAGTCACGCAGTCGTATGGCAGCTTTTATTTGTTCCGTTTCCACACATCAGATTTTCATGCTAGTCTATTAAACCCAAGAAGAGGAGCTGCAGACCTTGCTCTACAAGCCGGTGTTGCATCCTCACTGTGAAATCACATTCATTATTGAAATTGTTACATTAAAAATTCTACACTCCTGTTTCGTCAGATTATTTTTTGTGTCCGGGAGGTGCATACTCAGGTTACAGCGTATTACTGAGAAAAAAAGAAAGGAGAATACATTAGTAAACCTTCAGAGAAAGAAGCAGGTTTTTTTTTTGTTTTTTAAACTCAATTCAGAGACTCGAAGTGTGTTAGGTAAGGATGCTGTTGTGGGAAAAGATCAAGCTAAATTCTATCTAGAATGTTCTGTAAGCTGTCAGAGGGGATCTGGCTGGCAACTCCAGGAGATGAAATTGTACGGAGAGACTGATTGAAGCCCGATATTGGCCCGCTGTTGTTCGGCTCACAGACGGCTCTTGGTTGTGCTGAACTTGCCCTCGTCCCCATTCTGAGCAGACACTATCGGCATCCTAGCATCCTTTGTGCTCTCCTCCCACAGCCAGGGACTAATGACATGTTATCCCAAGACCGGAGTGATTTCATTTCTTTCTTCTGTTTCTATTTCAGACTGACCGTAAGATTTCCTGTGTCTGATGGCGACAGATTCAATTACCAAGGTTTCTGTGAGTGAGCGTCTCTGCACATTGTCGAATTATCTGCAGTGGAGAGTAATCGTATCACCGAGATTTGTATGCCCGTTGAAAAAAAGGGCGAGACTAATCCAATCTAATACCGGCTAAGTATTAATGCGTTAAGCCCTGCTAATGATGGGCAGCGTGTGCCTCTTTGTACGTGAGAGATTTCCAACGCTCCGCTGCACTATAAATGATAAGGTGATTCTGAATTTTAGCCCACCTCTCCCGTTGGGTCAGACTGGAGAAGGGGAGGAGGTGGAGGTCTGGCAGGGAGATTTGAGAGGGTTTATTTGAGCCTTGTGTACTTAAGGTGCCTGTTTTCTCTACTCCTGATGAGACCCACAGTCTTGAAGACTGCAGCTTCCACCTGCTTCTCACACTTCTCCCACTTCTGATAGTGAATAATTACCATCTGGCAAGGAACGGCTAGGCAGCATTTCTGCTTGCCTTTGCTCAAGGTCTTGCTCTCCAAGCCCAGAGGACTATCCTCCCAACATGCCCTCCCTTTGCTTCTGGACATATTTGACTTTTCTACTCAAGTCCCAAGGTTTCTCTGGGTTTGAATAATTAAACTCACTTGTATTGCATGGTCCTCTATGGGAACTTAACACTGCTTGGCAGTCCTAACAGCAGTGTGGTGTGATGTGTAGATTGTTTGCAAATCCCAGGATCATGGATGCATTAGACCTGTACAGTTACTTGACCCCAACCATATGGAGGGACTTGTAGAAATCTTGGATATGCCAGGGGAGTCAGCTTAGCTGGCGTAGTCCTCCATTTCCACAGCCGGGATACTTATCCACAGCCCAGGCATCGTTATGGCTCTGCAGACACTCTGACAAAGAGGGAGATGCCTCTGTATGGTGCACGGGGCACGGCCTCACACAGCCAGTCCACACGTAAATCACAAAGGGATCCATAAGACATTTTTTTCGTGGATTTATTTTAGCCTCCTGGCACTAATTCAAAGAGAAGAAAAAGAAATAGCATGAGACCCTTGGGATCGCGAGACTCCCCCACCCTGTGGTGAAGAACCAGAGCGGTCAGTGTGCAGAGTGCCTTTTTGTCTTTGGCAGCACTCTGCCCCAGCCATCTGGTGATTTTTAGTGTCCCATTAATCATCTCCTTCTCCAGGATCTCCATTACACGTTCCACGAAGAAGCTCACTTGTTCTTCATTCCTAGCCATCAGTACACTGCAGTGGGAGGGGCAGGCTAGACTTGTATTAAGTTTACAGGTCCTCTCCTGTGTGCTAGCCAAGAGGGACCTTGTGCTCTGGAACACTTTGTAGGCTGTAGGGCATCACTGCCAGCTAACAGTATGCTCTTCAGTACAGACACCTCAAGGTCTGTTCTTAAGAACAATTTAGGGACAATATGAATTCACAGGTATTAGTAGATAGTCAACGTTTGTGGAACGTACTGAGTACAGGTAGTCCCTGACGATGGAGATGCGTTCCGACGACCCCACTGTAACTTGAAAATATTGTTGAGACAAAATAAATATGTGCTCTAAGAAATATATGCTCTCTAACCCTGAAACAGTTGACCTCTGTCAACATCACTGTCATCATCGTGAGATCGAAAAATCGTAAATTGAACCATCGTAATTCGGGGACCGTCTCTAATTTTGTTTTCTCTTTTTTTTACACGATTATCATAATGGTGTCCTGAAAAACAGGACTGAAATATATATATATATATATATATATATATATATATATATAAAATGGAACCGATATAACAGCTGGCACGGAATGTACTGCAGGAGAAATAGAGAAACATCTACAGACCTGTTTTAGATGCGCAGTCTGTTGCTATATCAACAAGTGTTATAGCAGTCCAGGTATAGTGACTGGTGGCTCAGTGGGTAGAACCTCTGGCTGGGCTGCAGATGCCTCCTGGTTCGAATTCTGCCCCAGCCAACAGGTGCATCCCTGAGCAAGATGTTCCTTTTTTACGGACCTAATGCCAATCTCCCCAGGTGCTGAATGACAGCTGTTCACTGCTCCACGGGGGATGGGTTGCATGCAGATAGCTAGATAATATCTATATGTACTTCATGACAATTAAAGGACTTAAAATTTTAAACCTTAAATTTAGAAGAGAAATTATAAGAACAATTCTTTGTATTAAACAGACTTAACATTTTCAAATCCAATTAAACTGCCTACTGCCACTGACTGGTGCCATAATTTTGACAATTGTATTAATGATTAAAATCTTAACAAAGAATTTGCTTGTTATGAGGTATATTTTATGTGTGTGACTGATTACCTAAGTTATTCCATCAATTACATTTAGTTTTAACACCATTCTTTATAACGAGGATAATGACAAGGAGCTGAAGAAATACTTCTTGGATGATCCCTGCTGAAACCTCCCCCTCATTAAAAGTCCTCCATGCGGGCACCTCCTTTAGAGATCCACACTGTGCTTTAATTAAAGTCAGCTTCTCACTTACAGACGATTTATAGGATAATTACTTCTTGAAAGTAGCACAGATTGATCGGTGATGGCGTGTAATGTGCATGCATGCGTGTGACTGCGTGTATCTGTGGGCTGTCTCTTCGTTCATGGAGGACCTCGTGTCCCATGGTGTGGGTGCCACAACACTGCATATGGGGCCTCTGGTGTTTCAATGTCAGCGGGAGTAACCGCGGTGCAGACCAGTGCAGAGCTGCTTTGCAGAGTCCAGTTTATCATTACAAGTTCCTCCCTGCTTGTGGAGTGGGATGCTCACTGCTATCCTGTAGCATGTGGAGTGGGATGCTCACTGCTATTCTGTAGCATGTGGAGTGGGATGCTCACTGCTATCCTGTAGCTTGTGGAGTGGGATGCTCACTGCTATTCTGTAGCATGTGGAGTGGGATGCTCACTGCTATCCTGTAGCATGTGGAGTGGGATGCTCACTGCTATTCTGTAGCATGTGGAGTGGGATGCTCACTGCTATTCTGTAGCACGTGGAGTGGGATGCTCACTGCTATCCTCTGGTTTCATTTATCATAGCAGAAACTGCAGGATGTTGACTGCTGCACTGCACGGGTCACCCGACAAATCTTTGTCCTTAATTGGATATTTCTTAAAGAAGAGGAGGGATTACTGACAAAAACTCTGATCAGTATTCATGACTTTATCCCTCATAACAATGGCACGCACACACACACACACACACACACACACACACACACACACACACAAGTGTGACTAAGGGAATGCTGGGTTTAAAGCTGCACAGGAGTTTACTGGATAGTGAGGA
>JABJVR010001941.1:0-18276 GCA_025773905.1 Chitala chitala
CCCCCCCCCCCCCCCCCCCCCCCCCCCCCCCCCCCCCGCCCCCCCCCCCCCGCGCCCCCCCGCGCGCGCCGGTGGCCACTGGTGTGCCGACTTTTGCTCGCGGGCGGGGGGCACTGGACCATGAGGAGAGGACACAGTTTGGAGAGGGCGGGGAGCTGTGGAACATGAGGAGAGGACACAGTTTTGAGAGGGTGGGGGGCTGTGGAACATGAGGAGAGGACACAGTTTTGGAAGAGGGAGCAGCACTAGACTAGAACAAGCTGTATTGTTTTTGTCAGGCTTTTTATTAAGTTGCCTTTTTGTAGCACAATGAAGAAGAAATACCGTGGTCTGCTGAGGAGTTCATTAGAAGAACAGCTGGATCTGCAAGAAAACCAGCCATGCATGACATTGCCCTGACCCTGCTACTTCAGCACTCTCACACGTCACTGCAGCGTTAGTATAATGCTGTAAGAATGTAAAATGCTAGTCCAGCTTCTTTTGCAAATGACAAGGAAATTTGACTGAACTTCAGTGATGTGACACATCAGTGCATGCAGTGTGGGAAACGAAGTACCAGGACTGCCTGCAATAAGTGCAAACTGGCAATAAGTGACCGTACTCAAAAAAGCAAAACACACAAAGTGCTGGTCCTGCATACTGGGACACAACCACTCTCTTTTAAAACTTACATTCATATTTCATCTTATATAAGAGTAATAATATATTCCTGCTGAAGCTGCAGCTAATTTTGTGATAGTAGTACAAAAATGGAAAAAAAATGGACAAGTGTAATATGTTGGCAGTGTTCTGTTAAGGGAAATCCCAACAGTGTTAGTATACCTGACTATCTGATCACTATAAAACATAGAATTAGATTTTTTTCTCAACTCTCCCTCTTCCCACAAGTATTTTTAATTGTTACCTTTTGGTTTGACATATGTGTTCCATGGGCCAGGGGTTCGATTCCTGCCTTGAGTCTGTGTGCGTGGAGCTTGCATATTCTCCTTGTGCTTGGTGGGTTTTCTCTGGGTTTTTCGGTTTCCTCCCACAGTCTAAATACCTGCCAATTAGGTTGACTGGTGTCTCCAAATTGCCCATAGTGTGACTGTGTGTGTGTGTGTGTGTGCATGTGCCTTGTGGTGAGTTGGGGCCCCGTGCCTTCAGTAATTCCACGACTCTGAATTAGATACGTGGTATAGAGAATTAATGAATGAATGAATGGATGGATGGATATGTGTTCTACTTACTCATACTGCATTGTTTTTTAATCAACAAAGATGAAATGTAGAGTGTGATCAATTAGTCCATACCAAGTGTCTGCTACAGCAGAGGGGGGGATTGGTGTTATTTAGTTAACATATTTTCTTATTTCTTTGGGTTTATATTTATTAGTGGATATTTTGGGTGGTGATTAATGTTTATTTTTTTTCAAATTGTGTATGAGTAGAGGTATGGAGAGATAGAGGTTGTGTGTGTGTGTGTGTGTGTGTGTGTGTGTGTGTGTGTGTGTTTGTGTGTTGCTGCCATGGTAGTTTGAATGGAGTTTTGTTTTTTTGATCCTTTTTTACGTGCCTAGAGCTTCTTTTTCTAGGTTTGTGAGATGATTTCTATTTTGAGTAACTGAAACCTTCTTTCTAAAAATTCCTGGGATGGCTCATGCTTGGCAGCGTGGTCCCCCATTCTAGATGACATGTTCATGTTTAGGTTACATTGCCGCATTACTAATTTCACATTTATTAATGTATTTGTTTTTGTTTCTGTCTCTTTCATTTACCCTGTTTTATGCAGGGTAAATTTACATTTATTTTTTGGTTTAGGTTGATATTTTGATTTAGTTATGCATTTATGTTGTATGGGTGGTACTCCATGTCTGATCACTGACATGGGTAAAAGAGTGCCAGTAAATCTAATTGGTATCTGCATTGATTCTACAGCATACCTCACCAACAATCAAAATGGATTCAGCTGTTATTTGAACAGAATCTGAGCCATATAGTGCGTTACAGGACCAGGATTGTTTTGGCTCTGTGGACAGCTTTAAACGTTCTGAAGGAAATTTGTGACCGCACAGTGACTATTAGTTTATAACTAATGCTAAGAACCATGAAAAACTGACAATTGTTCCTTTTTTGTGGAAACTTGAATGGTGGCCATCCTGAAAGTGTGAAAGAGTTAATGATTTCAGTTTTCATTTTTGTCCATAGAATCAGGAGAATCATGTGATTTTTTCTTCCCCTCCTATCTACTCACACATGATGCATGTGTTAATGTCAAAGCAATTGTTCTTAGGGCAAAGTACAATATTGCTTTTTATGTCAATTTTTAATTGTTGGTTAATAGATGATTCAGATTTTTTCTTAATTAACTGCAAATATTATGTTCTGCTTCATAATATTCAACAATGCATACACAGTGAGTGACCCCAGCACATCCTCATACATTAATGTTCAAGTCACCATTACCCATTTTGAGCAAAAATTCTGCAAAAGTCAAGTTTTAGAGGAACTGCGGCCCTATTTATTGTCAATTTACACTTGACAACTAGATTCCAAATAGTTGATATGTGCAAAACAGCGGAACTCATATGACAGTCACAAGTGACTGACTACCCTCAAGGCCAGTCGGACTTCTGCCATGTGCTCCACTCCCCAGCGCAGCTGTGGAATTTTGACAATTTAATGTGTACAATTTAACACTTATGGGCAAATCAGTCTACCCCAGGTAATGAAAGAAGCACATGATTATTTTAGAAAGGTGAAGATAGTATTGTGTACACATCTTATTTAGAGCTTTACACCTCCACCCCCAAACTGCCCTCTGTTGTGTTGGTCAAATTAAGTACACAAGAATGGGGAAGGGAACACGAGCATCATGGGAAATAGTTAAACATAGACAAGAAAATTTCAAATTTATTTGTTCTGTGCAGGGAGCTTGTCATGGTGTGCTCAGTTTTTTTTAACCAAAAGAATAAGTTTTATTATTAAGTAAAATGATTTTGGCTTCTAATTCTACACTTTTGTCCTAAAGACTTGTGGTTAAATTATTTCTTTCCACTATTTTTTTCCAAGGACAGACCAGAACACAACCCTCTTTATTATGAGTGCAGACTTGAGGAGCAGGTTTTTGTGGGATGGAGAGGTGTCTTGACATTCCCACATTCATTTGACTTGTCATTGAACAGGTGTTCTTGTTTACAAAGTCCAATTAGTCTCCTAATGCCAGTTCTCCACTGTCTTTTGACACCTGTATTTTCTGTTTCACCACTGACATAAAGAGAAACCTTTTGTCTAAACTGTTCTCAAATGAAGTCTTCATTTACTCAAAGACTGAGTCTTATTAAAGATTGAGAAGGTTTTATTAAAAATTACATGTATAAATTATTAAAACCCCTGGCAATGAGGACAGCCATCCTCAGCCGATGACTTTGCTGGTAAAATTTTAAGATTTGAATGACAAAGAAATAGAGAGGAAATGGAATAAATTACCTTATCATCTCACAGAAGTGCTATTGTTTTGGGCTGCTCTTTTGAGCCTCTGTATCTCGTCAGTTGCTATGTGCTGTATGACATTTCTTGGGTCAACTGGTGGGAGCCTTGGAATTCTCCATTACTGGAAAATCTCAAGCATTGCTGTGGGTCTTGCCTCACTGTGACCTTCTGCTCTGGCCTCTCATCAGTGCGTGTGGCTCGGTGCCTTATGTCTTCTAGAACATTAGTCACTTTGGTGGCCTTGCTTCTATAGCAGCTAAAGACAGCCCAACACCTATGAGACATATTGCCATTCTGTACCTTCTTCTGTTTCTCTTTCTCCCTTTCTAATTTATCACGGTTTTTCTATCCTTTTTGTTTTTCTTGTATTCCTGTACACACATTAGTTAGCATGCTAAATTCTTTTATGCCTCCTGAAGTGCTGTGTGCTTTATCATGACTGAGTAACCAAGTGCTGAGCTGCTTGTAAAGGCAGCAGGAGGTAAAATGGTCCCAAATGAAAGGAAGGTTTACATGTGGGGCTGGAGGCAGGCATGGATAAACTTGTAATGATTTTATTTGGGGTGGGCCAGTAACGGGGGGTGAGCGGCCATGTATGATTTCTAACTCTGTCAGAGTGACGGTTATCCAGACTCTTCCTGTCTCTCTTTCCTGAGCTCTCTATCTTACAAACTGTGGGTGTGTGCGGTTTGACTTTTTGTCTGGGGTTCTGTGTCCTTTTGGCATCTAGGAGTTTAAGCAATGACACTCATATCACAGCTGCTAAGCAGTGAAGCAGTATAGGCTCAGCATCTACAGCTATGGGAAAATCCAAACTGCTGTTTGTCTGGTAAAATGAGTCAGGATTATGGTTCATGCATGAATATAAAGGAATGTGTTTATTTTTAATTACATTAATAAAAAATTACTCATAAACCATGCTTTGGTACAAAATGTAAAGAGATGTGTTTTTCCTCATATCTATATAAAATTTAACCACAAGAAATTAAATAATTATCTGTTAACTATCTGTTACTTTCATAAGCACAACATAATGGTTACTTAAAAAATGCTAGTAAGAGGCTATAGTATAGTCAGGTTCAAACAGCCAAATTTCCCCTCTGCTGGATGTTCAGATATATGAATTTCCAAGTGTTGAGATAAAGTAACATAATCCTTTATTAGTCTCACATTGGGGAAATCCAGTGTTACAGCAGCAAGGGAAGAACAAAACAGTGAGGACAAATAATTAAAAATAAAAATAGTAAGAATGCAAAAGAATCTCCACATTATAATGTTTATAAACACATTGCACACAGGTATTAAACATTTACAGTTCATATTGTATGGGTGTGTGGAGTCTACTGGGAATAGTGCTGAATGGAATTATAATTCCTATATTACAATGTATCTTGTTTTCTTCTTTCAATTGTTTTTCACTTCTGCAATTGAACATTTTAATTGCAAAATGATTTTACTTTAGCCTCCACTTTCTCTTTGCTGCAAACCCACATGGTTCA
Source organism: Chitala chitala (assembly GCA_025773905.1). Taxonomy (NCBI): domain Eukaryota; kingdom Metazoa; phylum Chordata; class Actinopteri; order Osteoglossiformes; family Notopteridae; genus Chitala; species Chitala chitala. The sequence goes on from JABJVR010001941.1 coordinate 4,970, forward strand.
TCACCTCTGACCTCTGACCTCTAATAAGAGTGGGGTCAATGTGAGAGTGACAGCAACTCATGGCAGTGCAACAAGGGCAAGACCTGAAAGAAGTCTTCTTTCACATGGCTCACCACACACACACACACACACACACACACACACACACACATGCATGCTTACTCACATACATACAGGTCTCTTCACACATGCATACATGACACAGAAAATCTTAAACATACACACCAAAGATCATAAGAGAGGCCAATGTATAAATTCTATGTATGGCCATAGAACTTATACAACTGAAAATTGTAGACTTTCCACCTCCAAGCTGTAAGGATCATCATCATTATCATCGTCCACTGATAAGATTCAAACCCTTCTATTAACTTTCTGGAGTAGTGAGCAATTATATTGTCCCAAAATGAACAAATTATTTGGCAGATCTGGTTTCAACTTCCCTTTGATTCTCAAGAATGACAACATTGTATTAACCTCCAGTGAAGTGAAGTTTTTACTTGGCTGGAGCATGCTGAACTACATCATGGTTGGATGTGGCAGTACATATTGTGTTTCCATACATTCCTCACTGGATGTACTGTGGCCCTGTGACCTTTGATGTTTCTGCCTTATTGTCTGACTTTTCAAGCTGAAACCTGCCTGATTTGCATACATATCTGGAGTTTGACTAGTGTCCAGGTCTATTTCTCTCTGTAAAATCCATAAAAACTGTTTAGATCACACAATGTATATGTGCATGTAACTCCTTCACCCATGTATTTCCTATTCTCAGTGGGTAGAACATCAGGTTGGGATACAGAAGTGTCCGGGTTCAAATCCCAACTACCAGGTGTGTCCTTCACTAAGACACCCAGTTGTTGTAACATGCATGTGAAATGTTGTATGCTGCATTGGATAAAAGCATCTGCTAAATAAAACTTCTTTACCAATGTATTCACTATTCCAGATGGAGTTCTGCCATGATTCAAAACCATCTTATTCTTTTCTTTTTTGTTAGTTCTGACATAGCTTGGATGTATGGTTTGGGTCATTATCGTGCTGTAGGCTGAACCCTTGCCACTTGACCTGTCCTACTTGTAGCTGGACATTTTCGCAGTTGAAACTGAGACTTGCTTACTTTGATCAGTGTTAAGCTTTGCTTGAAGCTGTTGACTTTCAGAAACTTATCTTCTGATTCTCTTGTGGCTTTGGGTCTGCCAGACCTCTTACTATCAGAGTTTCCTCCAGTTTCCAAGTGCCTTTTGATGATCGAGTAAACTGTACTCACTTGGCTTTCTTTGCAATTTCTCTAAAGGAAACACCTACACTTTAATGGTTATAATACGTACTTACCAAAAAGTCGGACACCTGTAGGAATTATCATAAACTTTCAATGCTTAATTTGCTTATATTGCTGCAGAACAGCTATGAGTTGTTACTCCATTTCCTCTTCACTGAAAAAGGCCTTTCTGTATAACTCTGAAATGTGCAGTGTTTTTTCCATCTCTGGCAGTTTACCACTTACTTTTGTACCATTTCAGGTTATTCACTGGTTTAAACTGCTTAAATTTCAATAACAACTGGAAAAATAGGGATGTTCTAAAACTTTTGACTTATAGTGTATGTTGAAATGAAATTAACAGTACGTATATTCATTTATTTTGTAAAGAAGCTTAGCTAGTGAAGTGACTGAACATATAACCGTAGTAATTGCCATTTATACATATGTAGTGCTGAATATTTTTTCATGTAGTGACTAGTATAGCAAACAACAAAGTACATAAAAATAAGAATTGCATATGGCTAATTGTACAAACTTTTAATAAGCTTGCCAATTGATTAAGTTGTCATTGAAAGGAAAAATTTACTGCTATGGATATTTAGAAATCTGTTATGAGAATGGTGTTTTGGCCTGATAAACAGATCAGTATGAATTTTAACTATAAAAACTTTTAAATATCCTACAGGTTATTCAGATCAAAAGTAAACATTTCAAGCTTAAAGTATTTTAATTCTGCGATACTCATATTTAGCAAAACTGTAAGATGTTGTCCTGATTGAATATCTCTCAAGAACTAAAAAGAGTAGTTAAGCAGAATTTCAAATTACTTGAGGAATGTTCTTCCCTATCTGATATCCCTCATTCTGCATTTTTGCAGTAACATAGGCTGTTAGGGTTGTGACTTTTGGTACTTCAAAACTGGAACCACCCTTTTTCCATTGATTTTTGGTTTAGTACCAATCAATGGCACTATGAATAACACAGTACCAAACCAGGTAGAGTACTCAGTGAAGTCATATAGTGGGCTTGCTAGTGTGTTTATTGCTGATGGGTAATGCAAATAACATTCCTCACAAACACAAAATACAACCAACTTGTTGGAATTATGAACTCAGATTTCAGTGATAAATGAAAAATATGGATCTGTGAACAAATAAAGATCCAGGCTTTAACTGTGATCAGAAGAACAGATTCAGTGAGATCTTGAAGTAAAAAACTGATGATATGGTTATTTGGAAAAATACCAGACTGCATGCAAGAACATGAATACCTTTATAATGCAAAACAGGATTATAAAAAAGCATTAAGAATTTAGTAAAAACACTCTGCATATTGTGATGTCATTTTGTGTCAGTCACTGATCACATCGTGTTTTATGGCAGCGGAAAACTAATACAAAAGTACCTTTGGATCAGTTTCAGTTTTGAAGTATGTACAAACTTCATTGAGAAAATCAGTTTTTTGCTTCTGTTTTGTTTTTCCTAATTCTTGTTTTGTATTACTTTTTCCTTATTTCTCATTTTCCTCCTCCAACTATTGTACTGCAATATAAGACAAAAAAAATTGTTTGTAGGGCATAGAGAAAACTACTAAATTATAGAAAGAACCCATTTACCTATTTTACCTATTTGAGCAAAGAACCAAGGCCTTTGTATTGATACCAGAAAGACTTCCAGTTAAAATGTAGAATAGATCATCTAATTTGTCCTGGTCTTTCATGAGCCTGTCCACCATATGTTACTGTTCATTGACTCCTTTTAAACAAGGAGCAGGGGAAATGGAAAATGCTGAAGGCTGCTGGATTGACTTGCTGAGTAGGTGCTTTTCAAACATGACAACATGAGAAAAGTTGGACAAGAAAACATTGAAGAATGACATCACAGACAAAGGCCTTAAATCATTTTTGTCTTTCCAGAAGTGTAGTCAGCAACTATATATATATATATATATATGAGAGAGATAGAGTAAGAGTTGCTGACTATACACACACACACACACACACACACACACACACACACACACCTTTATTTGCCTTATAGAATATGACATGAATCCGCAGAGAAGAATGTCTGATGTGGAAACATGAATTACAAATTCAACGTCGACTAATTTTTATGGGCATTACAGTCAGGATAAGGTTTGAATTACGAATCCAGCCTTATGTTATGCTTCAGCAATGCATGCAGTGGTGTGTGGCAAGCAGGCAGCATGTGAAGTGTTTGAGAAACAATGCCAGGCAGTAAACACAAAATACAGAACACTTTGTAAAGCAAGAGCCATGAATCAGGGATGTGCTCTGGCATTCTGAGGCAGCTCCGGTCCAAGGCACAGAAATGCCAGCTACTCTGAGAATAATTACCTGGGGCAGAGCAGAGCTAGAGAGGGAGCTGGATTTATGGGAAGCCTGTATGAAAGGTAAAAGATAAGTTATTTATATTATGGTTAATTTAACCACCCCTTGATACATCAATCATTATCAATCAATATCAGGTGAAAAATCAGGTGAGCTGGGAGTCTGACCTTTGGTTTTAAGGCTGTACATTTGCTTTTATGCCAAAAGAGAAATCATGGGTTTTGTGCAACTGTTGTTTTTAATTTAAAAGGTGTCCACTTCTTGCTTAATTCCCATTCTGTAATTGTAAACTGTAATTGTGGTGCATTGTAACAAAGTAGGATTCATTTGCAAAGCAAGTTTATTAACCAAAGCCAAGTTGAAATTTAAAAACAATCAAAATTTAAGGCAAAAGCCAATAACTCAATTAGTTGGAGCGAAAACATGAAAGAACAGGAATCATAGTGGGTATAACTCCACCAGCAGGGCTCAGACTGTGCTGGGCTGGGCTTGGGCTGGGCTTGGGCTGGGCTTGGGCTGGGCTGGGCTGGGCTGGGCTGGGCTGGGCTGGGCTGGGCTGGGCTCGGGCTCGGGCTCGGGCAAAGAAAATACCTCACACTGGACCAGGGTAAGGACTGCAGTATATGTAGTAGAAGACATTAAATGGGAATCGGGTGGATGTCATGATTGAATGTGTATGTATATAGGTGTAGTAGTCTAATTGACTAATTGGTTGAATGATTGATTAAGTAGGTTATTTACTGATATATGTGTTCCTGGTCTGGTGTGAGTAGAAGGTCGTGTGTTATTGTTTATTTCACTAAGACACATTATGTATTACACATGTGCTTCCACTGCAGTGATCTCACTTGCTGTGTATACAACAGCATGTACTATTTTTTTTCAGTGTAATTAGTAGAGTGAAATAGTGTAATCTAGAGTATTGCAGTTATGTTTTGGGAAGGAAGTTTACTTTTGATAATGCATTAACAATAGATTAACATTAGAATTACAATTAGAATTTTAAATATTGAAGTTTTCACCATTTGTTCAACAACTAATTCAAGGGCACCAATCGAATGTGGTCCTGTTTCATATTAATTTACATTTTTGCTAAAGAAATTCATGAAAGCATAATTAGTAATATCAGGTACTGTTGATTCACCCTTATTACTTAGGTTATCTATTTTCATAACAGGCTGAACATGTACGTACTCACTAGATAAAATACGCAGCTCTCACATTATTGTTAATGTGAGAGCTGCGTATTTTATCTAGTGAGTACGTACAATTACAAATTGTCTGTCAAACAATGCTGCCTGAAAAAATTGTTACCTTGTAGTTTGCCACTTGTGCATTAAATACACACAGTACATATACAACATCCAATCAAAACATTGGTTGGTGGTTTGACATCCTGTCTGATGGGTTTCACAGGGATGCTGTGCCATGTTGACACCAGAGTTTCTTACAGCATCAAGGGTCCTCAGTGGGACATTCATACATTGAACCTGTTGGTCAAGGTGCTACCACAAGTGCTCAGTAGGTTTGACATCTGGTGAATGTAGTGGCCATGACAGTATGTCGAAGTTGTCCACATGTGCTAATGCTCCTCAAACCATTTGTACACTTGTAACATGGCAAGGGGCATTATGCTGCTAGAACCTACATGTACCATCAGGGTATACAGTCATCATGAAACGGTGACCTGGTACTCCAGGATGGACAAGTATCCTGCAGCATTCAGGATGTGATCCTGCGTACTCCCAATAAATTCCTTTAAAACACTGCCCACAGCAGTACACTACCACTACCTGCCTGTATCCACTAGACCACCATGTCTGGGTGATGCGTTTTGGCCATTCCCTGCTGCACTCTCCATCAGCAATCCGTTCTGCATAGCTGGATTCATCAGAAAAGACCACTTTCTTCCAATGGTCCAGTACCTTTATATAGAGGTAAAATTACTGCATAATTTGCAATACCTGCACATAAGTATGGGTACCTTGCACAGGCATTTACTCATACACAGCAGGATTTGTTGGACAGTGGTCACACAGCCCTAGCCTTGATTAAGCTGCTTGGTCAGTTGTTGCACTGTGGCCTGTCTGTTGACATAGCTGAAGTTGTCCACATGTGCCAATGCATTGTGGGTATCCACCATTGGCCCACTTTTTGGAGGTCTTTCCTATGTCCTTCCATTTTTGGAACACACTAACTACGTGGACAGCCCACAGTATCAGCAGTTTCCACTATGCTTCAAACTTTCAGTTGGCAGCCAACAGTCAGAACTTTTTCAAATACCGTTAGGTTGTGTCCCCATTTTAACCCTGTGTTCAATGTCTGTCAGACAAGAACATGGGTTTCCTACATTCATACCAGCCAATTTTAACAAGATCTGTATGTCACTAACATCAGTTGTGCCATTTTTCATTAGTTCATCTTCATCTGTATTCCTCATCCCTCCGTATTTTTCAGCAGAACTCAGGCCTCTGTCCTTCTCACAGTTCATGTGAGTTACTGTCTGTCTTCAGAATACATCGTACAAAACAACAATGGTAAAGTGGTAGGGGGACCAACACTGGACACTACACAGTAATCATTTTTGGAAAAACATTCTTCACAACAACAGACTTTATGATGTTTTCCATTTTTCTCATTTCTGCCCTCCCTTTTTCATTAACTACGTTGCAGTGATTATTTTTTGGATGGGCTTTCTTCTGACATGCCAGGACATGCTGTAAGAGCCTTGCATCCTCTGCTCCCCTCTGGCATGTGTGGAGAATGGAGTAAGATTTGGAGGGCTACTGTAATTTCAGACTCTATAAGACAAAGTGCTTTCCATGTCATCGGGGGCTGATCTAGTCAGATGTTATATGGATGCTACAAAATCTGTCCATAGTCAACATCAATCTCTGTCCCATCCAGTTTCATTGCCATGTGTCAGGATAGAGAACTGTGAAACTGTGTATGCACTGATGGAGTACAGTGACATAGAACAATATGAAGATGGGGTAATATAAGGGTTGGGCAATATAAAGAGGTAGTAAATCTGCCTCAAACATCAAAAGCAAAGGCCTGACAAATTGCAGGGAGTCAGCTCTAAAAGGTAGGATGATACCAGTCTAGGTTACCAGCAAAGCAGGGTGCACATTATAACTGATACTGGTAGTCATACTATAACTACTAGGAAAGTATGGCATGAACACCTATGGAAAATTGTTATCAAACATGCAACCGCGAGGGCTGTGTGAAAGATTACAAGACTATAAAATAGTGAAGATCTGAACAACAAGATAAGACTATGGGACTATGAGAAATAGTTGACCATACAGACAATGGGCAACAATAAAGAACTATGAGGACTTTAAATTTAAACTGAATACTGTAGGACTATGGACTAGAAAGAAAATTCACAGAAGGCAAAGCCTGCTATTGTGATGGGTAGCATCAAGGTCAAAAGCCTTTCATACACACTTCAAGACAGGGGTTTATCCTGAGAGCTCACAGAACTCTAGCCTAACCCTGTGGCACACTGCCTGAGGACTTACTCAATTACCCTGTTACAGGACCAGCTTCACAAAGGTTTTCAAATAAGAAGAGGAAATCAAACAACGTAGATGCTTTCAGCCAAAGAGGGAATGCTTGCCCCGACCGGCTTCGTGCAGCAGGGAATAGCTGATTCCTTCTTTTTCTTCTTTTCGCAAGTGGAGAAAAAAGTTAAAAATTACTATATCCTGTAAAGTAATACAGTTCTGGGCTTCCTCCTTTCAGTTATTAGGAAAAAGAAAAAAGAAAAAAAAAACCACGGCACATACTCAACCTTTGTCATAGGGAGATATGTTGGGGTGACACTGTAAAGAAGAACATTGTGTCATATAGCGCTGAGGTTTGAACTGAATGATTAAAGGGTATGCTAATGTTCACATGCTTTATGACACCAGATCTGTAAAGTTATGTAAAATCAACGGTTGACTTATGTTGATACAACAGCAGCCATGCAGAATGTTTGCAGAACTGCCATGTGTGCTCTTTCTGTTTGACCTCACATACTCTATTCCAGCAATACACACTGTACACGCTGTTTCACAAATGCGTAAATCTTTGCTGTGAACGAATCTTTGTTAAAAAAAAACATCTTTTTGCTCGTTAAGTTTGCTGCTAGAGGGGTTGGGCTCAGGCGGGTGTCGCCTTGAAGCTCTAGTTGTTTTACATCACCATGCTTGCTGACCATACATATTGGAATATCTTCATACAAATGAGTGTCTGTATCGTAAGTGTTTCTATTAATATCCTGGTGTTGTATTAGCATACACATTTTTACTTCAATACCACAAAGTAGTGAGAACATTGTGAGACAGTAAGGCCACACTGGGACCTGGCTACTCAAACGGGATAGTTCAAACAGACCACTTAGTGAAAGGCTGCATTCATCCATTTATTTTGGCACTACCCCCCCACAAACACACATGCTCTCATACACACAGCTTGTTAGGTGGGAGATTAAGGAGAGAAACAAGTGGAAATGATGTTTGTCTTGGCAGGACATGGGGGTCAGTGTTGACTCAGAGGTTATGGAAATATCCACAGCACGAGACTTTTCCTTCCTAGGGTCATACTTGTGTCAGCTCTACGGTGAGAGGAAAGACGTGCTCACAAGGAGCTCTAAGGTGAGAGGGAAGACGTGCTCACAAGGAGCTCTACGGTGAGAGGGAAGACATGCTCACAAGGAGTTAGACTGCCAGCCACACCATTCTGCTGGGCCACAGCCCAGCTGGAAATACAGCTTCAACAACTGTACACTCCATGCTAATTTCCAATGCTCAGGCTGTAATGAAGGATTTTTTGTGCAAATTGTAAACTATATTCCTCATTCACAGCTATGCTCTAATTCCATTGGCTGATCAGAAAACGTGTCATGTCCTTGTTGCTTGGTATTTATCAGACCTGCCCCCAACCCTCAATAAAATAATGTTGAGCATGTATCACAACATTGTGTCCATTGCCATTTGGCATCCACTCAGTTCAGCTAACTTCTGACCCCCTCCAGGTCAGAACTACACGGTAGTATCTGCTACCACTGTGACAGTCCGGTATTGTTACCCCCTTGGTCAGAACTCCATGGTTGCATCTGCTACCACTGTGACAGTCCAGTAGTTACTGACTCCCCCCCAGGTCAGAACTCCACAGTTGCTTTCTCTCCAGAATCTGAAATCTGACTCAGGAAGTTCAGCAGTTGAGTTTTGCACCGTGGCTAATCAGGCTGATTAGGTCAAACAACAGGGACCTTGGTGTTACAGTCGAGCTCAGGTGTCTCCATTAGTCACACCTCCTGCACCTCTAGGGCTCCAGGTTTCATAGTTTCCCAAAATGCTGCATTTACCAACTTGAAGCAGCTCTGTGGGGGCTCCCTAAGACCCCCAAGGTCCCATATTTTCCCCCAGCTGCTAGGACAATCTGATTCATAGAGATACTGCTGAGAAACACCTGGTATAACGTTTAGTTTCTTGGGAATGCTTCTCAAAAATGACAAAGAAAACCTGACAAACATTTTGCAGCTTGGGAGTACCCAGTACAACAGAGTTACGGTAAACCACTTCTCATCAGGACTGGGTGACACTTCCTAAAGTTCTTCTTAAGTGTTACTGCAACAAACTTACATACCTCCACTTCTTGGAAGAAGCTCCCATAGCCAAACCAGAATTAATTATTGAATACATTCTAGATGCTGTACTATGTAATATGCTTGTATCAACAGGGAAAGAGTAACTACTTCATATTAGTGGACTAGAATGAATGTAGGATGCTTAATATGAAAGATTTTCTATACCATTGTGCAGAATGCATATTACTAATAATAAATTAACCTGAATGGTAAAATTACAAAGCAGGTTCACAGACACACACACACACACACACACACACACTCACGTAATAGCCCTGTATTTATCACTGACCTCAGTCAGAGCTCCTGACTAGCAGAAGACCCTGACAGAGAGAGAAGAATCACTAGAGAGTATACAATTATCAATTGTTTTAAAACTGTCCCTTTCATTGATCCTTATGAAATACTTTGTGTTTTTTCTTTTTTTTTTGCTCTAGTTCCTAATCCCTAGACTTTTTGCCCCATCTCTCAAATTTCCAGACTCTTCTATCCACCCTTACACATACGTGTCATGACAGGAAATGTGGCATAAAGCTGGGTAAAACGAGGAGCAGCTGAATGTAGGGTAGTGAGTCCATCATGTTAAAACTGTACATGTTCTACTTTGCATGTCAGGCAGCTCTCCCAGAGGTTTTTTTTCCTCACTGTTGTTGAAATTCCAGTCAGGTTTCATGGTGGTGACTTCATGTGGATGGCGTCGTAAACAAAGAAATGAAGAGGACGCCTACCACTTTTGGGGAAGGAAATCAAAATCCACATTGAGAAAGAAAGGCATTTCTGCATTTTTAAAGTTGTGAGGTTACATGTAATACTATCTTTGAGAAGTCATTACAAAGTCTGGTTTCATTTCATGGATTTAAATTCTTTGTAACTAGATCTATGACAGCTCATCTCCTTTAGCTGATCCACTAAACTCCTTATCAGAAGGGGTGAAGCAGGTTGTCATTACTGGCAGTGCTGCAGAGACTAACAGCACTCACCTTACTAATGTTGCTAGCCTGTTGTTTCCAACTCGACCTTTGACCATTGTCAGTTTGATGGGGTCTTCATTCTAAGCATCCCACTTCTCCCTGAAACCCTAAATGGGTCAGCTCAGATTCTGTGATATCAGGGCCTTTCTCTGGGATTCCCATTCTTCTGTAATTAAAGGGTTCTTTTAGTCACATACAACATTCATTGTTCCTAACACTCTGCTTAGATTTGGTTTTAATGCTTCTTACTTGGCTTTAACCCAAAGGTAGAGAGTCTGCAAGTAGTATTTTCATAAAGTGATAAAAAGTATTAAGTGATGTGTTTTATTGTTATAAAACCCATTACAGTTTGTCTCATTTCAGCAGGATTGCCAGCTCTCTTCTCTTCTTCTGCCTTTTTAAAGCTTTTCTTCATGCTGCCCTCTCAGTCTCTGTTTTGAAAAAGTAAACATCAATTCATCCACCTCACAAAAATTAACTGTATCGATATCATGGAGAAACAGGGTGGATTCAAGGTCAGATTGTTCATTTTAATTAGTGGTCAATAAACCCATATTACAGAAATCACGCTCAAGTATAAAGACAACAGGAGCTGCAAACAACAACAAAAAAACACCAAAATGGTTTTTAAAAGGCACCAACAGAATCGCTGCTCCTTCTTCTTTCTCTTTTTTCTTCTTTAATGAAAAACATTAGTGAGCACTGGCTGAATGCAAAGGGATGCACCTTTGGGAGAAATAATGACACAATTGAACCTAACAGTCCTGTGCTTTTGTAAAGGCATGGAGTGAGGGTGGGAGCTGGAGACGAGATCCTGTCATGTCTGAGCTGAGTGCAGCCATGAGAAGTGCTTTGTATCGTCACTGAATACATACATGATACAACACACACACACACACACACACACACACACACGTTACAATTAAATTGGTTCTCTGCATTTAACCCATCTGCTGGGGGAGCAGTGGGGCGCTCCCATTCAGCAGGTGGGGAGGTAGCCCTGAGAACACACCTCGGGGCTGGAGCAGGATCCCATCTCAGACAGACGCTCTGCCCACTGATTCACAGGCCAACAATGCATGAGTTTAGTGTTGTTGCTGTTGTTACAAGGTTAAAACAAAAAGTGGAAATTTCAATCCAGAAAGTGAATTGCTTGACTTATAGACAGACCTTGTGTGAAAATATTTTTGTGCATTTGACAAGTGATATTCAAAGGTCATATACAAAGGATCTCTGTAGAAGGAACTTTACAAGCTAGTTTTAGAGCACTTGTCAAGTTGACTGCTAACTGACTATCTGTCCACTCTGGTAACACACTGTTTCTGAGCAGCTGTGTGGACTCCACAGCACAAGAACGCTATTCAGAGGTCATACAGGGGTGGTCATTATTTTTCACTTCATCATCAGAGGAAGACTATCTGACTTTTAAAAATATATAAATATTGTTTTTCATGCTGGGACTTTGGATGGGCCAGCTGGAGCCTGAGGCTTCCCGGCTCCGTTCCTTCCCCCCCGTCCTTCATTTATCACTGTTATTCATGGCACATTATGGAGATACAGGGTATTTCTCTTACTCATCTGTTCTCCCTTCCTGTCTCCTAGTTCATTGTTTCTCTCATTCCACTTATTTTCCAAAGCAGCTGTCCTGAATCTGTCCACCTGCTACTGTGGTTCAACAGGTTGACTTCAGGATTTATCTGGTAACGTGAATAGCAGGCAGCCACCGGGCTGTGTGACAAATTTGGTCTTTGGCCATTCAGGCTGCAGTGTCCATTGTGATACATTGTTTTGTAATAAAAAGGGAAGCAACACCATACTTAGTCAAGATTCTATGTTATGTCCTTTCTGTACACATTTTACAAGGGGGCTGGAGTCAAACAGGACTGCTCTGTTAGCATCCTGTATGTCTGAATCAATCTGAGGCAGTGCTAGACAATATGTACCAATCTCATGTCTGTGCTGCCCACGTGAGGACCATAACTATCCATTTGTACTTATATGGTATCAGTGGCATCGTTAGGTCCGATCAATTGCCTTGAAAAGGAGGGGTTTTATAGTAAAGCAATAGACAAGCCCCAGGCAAACTTGATTTAGTCCCTGACCTTTTCAATAGCTAGAAACTGGCCTGGATGATGTGCCACTACCAGATTACCATTACACAGGGGGCTCTGTTGCCACAGTGAGATGGAGGAAAAGTCATTGCAGCCTTCACTGAAACATGACAGATAAATAGAGGTAAATGTATGCCATGAAAGGTGTGCACACACTTTCTGCCTTGCATAAATATACAACTATGGATATTTAGAGAGGGAGTACTATGTGTTTACCTAATGCATTTAGATTTTTTTTGGGTGGGGGGATAAGAGCAAGGATGAAGCACTTGTGTTTAATCCAGTTAGTTAATCTTTAAATAGCAGGTTTGCATGAGAGGCACAGAGGGTCTGTCATACTGGTCCTTTGATTCCATGTTGTCCTAAACACAGTACCGTCCCAGTGGCTTTGTGTTCTGTTACCCTGTGGTTCTGGTTCTGGATCACTTACGCAAACATTCCTGGGCCTTTGCGTACTCATTCCGTTTTGAACGTCTCTCATGTGCCGCAAAAGGTCATCTTTAGCAAGGGTCAATATTAGCTTTCTGATTATTTTAGGTTTAAAAGGATCAAGCCTTTCCCATCTTAGAGAAAGTACAAAAATGTTAGAATATGAGGAATTGGGGGAAACCACTAATGAATATTTATTATTTATAAAAGGACTTGTGATGATTTAACTGGGACATTCCACAAGTGTCTAAATTTAGTTGCAGTATGAGGTCCAGTTTAACTTAATCTGTAAATATCTTTAAATAAATATAAAAAGCAGCAGTAGTTGAGCTGTTTTCACTGCAGGTAATGGCTGGTGAGTCACAGGCAGCCTTTGGCCCTGGGGACTCTTCACATGTTCACATGACTTCAAGGATTAGGCGCTAGTTTAAGCGTCCAAGAAGAAGCAGCGCAGTTTACATCGGTGCACTTTCTCCGCAAAACACAGCTCGCAGCCTTCACGTTGCCAGTCGGCCATCCGTGGATTACCGGCAGC
>JABJVR010001942.1:0-18276 GCA_025773905.1 Chitala chitala
CTGCTGTACTGTCTGCTGTCTGTATGTGTCTGCTGTACTGTCTGCTGTATGTATGTGTCTGCTGTACTGTCTGCTGTCTCTATGTGTCTGCTGTACTGTCTGCTGTATGTATGTGTCTGCTGTACTGTCTGCTGTCTCTATGTGTCTGCTGTACTCTGCACAAATCTGTACAGTCTGTTGTATTCTGCACAGGTCCTAGATTTGCACTATGTGTTTACGCGGTGACAGAGTATGTTTTTTTTTTATCTTGTATATTACTTTCCAGTTTATCCAGTATATCATCTAGTATATTAGTATTGCTTAGTATACTAGTATGCCATAGTAGATAATAGTATATTGGTGTATATTTCTTTAGTAGATTATAATATACTAAATATACAAAAGGGACGAGAGGTATAGTAAAATATACCTTACTAATTTATTTGTATATTACTTTATTTATTTGTATATTACTTTTTTTAAGCACCTTACATGTCTATGTCTACCTCTCTGTGGTTCTCACTTACAGAGAGGTACACCCAAATTTCGTTGTGCTTAACTGTACAGTGACAATAACGGAATTCTATTCTATTCTATTCTATTCTATTCTATTCTATTCTATTCTATATCCAATTTACCACTCTTAGATACTACTATCTGTTCCTCAACTAACTGGATTTAAGTTCTATGGTATGTTTTTGAATTAACAAAATTCACCACTGATTAACTGACGCATCCTCATGTCTAAAAATTACATTAAAAATGATGTAACTTTTAATTAATGAAAGTTTCATTCATTTCTTTCACCTCCTATCGTTGGCACATGCTAATAAAGGTGTGCTTGCTTAGAGGGAGTCTGCTACAAAATTAGTACTCAACTCAGGTGTCATTCAATGTCTCATAGCTGCCGGTACACATACAGACATCTCTCTCAGCTTAATAAATTATACTTTTTATAGTGTTTGCTTCCCAAAAGCAAACCCATCTCTGGGAATATAAATCAGGTGCGAAAGGGAGACAGAAAAAGCAGAAGGTGTAAACGCGCGAACGAAAACCTTAAACAGTGCCTCGTCTGAACACGCGACACCCGAGAGGTAGGGTGTTCTGTCGCCAGCAAACAGTGTCGCGAGAGCAAAGCAAGCAGCAGAGGGGCCTGCTCCCTGCTGTTGATGCTGAGAACTCAGTGGGAGATCCCACACGTTTGATCGACTGCCCCCACCCCCCCCCCTCGTTCAGCACAGTTGCGCAGTCACAGAGCTGAGAGAAGGAACATAAGTTCCTTCTGAAGAGTGAAAAGGTAGCTCTTTTAAATTGCCTCCTCCACAGAGGCAGGGAACGCCGTAGATATGCTTAACCTAATGCACTCTGGGTAATCTTCTTTACCTTCTTTCCTAGCTAAGACATGTAAACCAGACTGCACAAGGACTTTGCTGGTTCATACAGTTCCCTTGCATGCAGGTTTTCGAGACAGGGCAGCTAGCTGAACTGGACCAGCATGACGTTGGTCGAGAGCTTTGTTTCACCTTTCTCGCAGTGGGTTCCCTCTCGTCCCATTGGACATTCACACTTATACCCGCCCTCAGGCAGCACTTGACACTGTGAAGCAGGGTGGCACTTGTTTGGGTCACATGGGTTGTGGGCGTCGGCACACGTCGGACCTGCAGTAATCACAATAACAAAGAGAAACAGCAGATTAGATTCTGCAAAGAGAAATTTGTCATCTGACAGGGGAAATCAATGTCAATATTTCATAGAGTATCCTTCATATTAAGATGAGAATGAGGCAAACATTCATTTCACTCAATTAAGAAGGCTATTTTTCAGCAAGCCATGCAACAATTATGACTTTAAATTACTGTTTCAAAAACTCCACTTCACAGCAGAAGTACATGTTACACAAAACCTAAGGCTGGGCTTTCTGCTAGCACCATCATTTGTCATAACACACATTTGGTGTGTCCACGGCCAGCGAGCGCAGTCTTCTCACTGAATCTGATGGCTCTCCATTACACTTGTTAATAAGGGTCCCCTCCCTAGGTCTGTCTCTCAAGATGAAAGATGGTAAGCTACATCCTTGAGATTATCTTTAGTAGATTAAACATCCTTTCAGTGCTCATTCTTACTTTTGTTTATTTCCTTTCTTTATCTTTTGAGGATGTTTTTCGTTCAGTCAAAAGTGTTTGAAAGAGTCTAAAATGATCAATCAAAAAACGTGTCCTGCGTGCAGCCAAGGCCGGTCTAGTGCAGAAAAGTTAAAAAACCGAGTCAAACTCCCCAAAAACAGACACACAAAAACAGGACAACTGTAGTGAGCGTGGTCTGATTACCGGTACCTGTGCTGCCATCTTTTATATTGCTCAGGCGTTTCTTTTTTTTTTTTTGCGGGTTGGAAATATGAATACAATTTGGAACAGGAAGTCAAAATCACACTGCCTTATTGTTAAGACTCATCAGAAGTTATCAAGAACATAAAAGTTCAGGTTGCCCTATGGAGACCTAGCCTGTGTGGGCAAAAATAGGAGCAATTCCCATTGCCCTTGGACTCTTAAGAAACCATTTGCTCAGTGCATTGTGCTGACGCATTTATGTTCACTCTGGTCCGGTATGTTCTTTTTCTTAATTTATACTGCACCTGCACTATAGACTTTTCAATTTCAAAAGCAGCTTGCACAGTTAGAGTTTAATACCTTAACAGTTAGCTAGATATATTTACAGAAACCCAGAAACCATCAGCTTGTCGAGCACAACAGCAAATGGAGAGATGGATGGATAGTAATCCAGATGGAGGGGTGTTAATCAGGCTAGGAGAGATGGAGAGGTGGGGGGGTGGGCCTACCTGAGAAGCCACCGACACACTTGCAGTGGAAGGCTTCAGCCTCCTTAACCTGACAGGTGGCGCCATTGCGGCAGGGGTTGGGCAGGCAGGGGTTGTTCCCGCACTCGCCCACGCCGGAGCCGTAGAGAACGTGGCCGTCTTTCTCCTGCAGGTTGTACACCATGTTGTTGACGTCCAGCATGCGCACGCAGCCCACCAGACCCGAGGACACTGACGTCTTCTCCTTCACGCTGCGGGAGAGTGGGATTGGGAACAGAAACTGGCTCAAATCGTGCTAGTATCTTAAAGCCCTGTATGTCTATTTGAAGCACGTTAACCTCCATCATCACGTAACAGGCAACTGAAATATGCCATAAAGCATTTACTGTCTGGGCAGCTTTAAAGCACTGATTACTAAAATGTGGTTGGATTTGGTTAGCACTGGAATGCTGTACAATCTCACTTCAATTGCAGGGATATAAAAACATTTTTTTTACATGGAGAAACAAGAGTGCATATTCTTGTCAAACAATGAAGATTAGACCAGTCGATCCACCTAAACCACACATGGATCGCTCCAACTGTTATAGTCCTAGAGCAGGAACGCCTGTATCCATGTAGATGAAGGCAACAGAGAGGATGTCGTGTGTGTGGAGAGCCTTACTCCTGAAGCAGCTCCTCAGGAATGCCCCCGATGAAGAGATCGGTGTCCAGGTTCAGACCGTCTGTGCCAGTGGGGCTGTAGCCATCAACTTGCGACTCGCTGTCCACACTCAGCATGGCATGCCTCCGGTTTCTGGTCACCACCAGCTGGTGCCAGCGTCCCGGCTTGACGCGCACCCGACTCAGCACTATAGCTGTACCTGAGCCTGTGTTAAACCTAAACAGGTAAGGCAATAAGTTAGTCACAGGGCAGATACTGACATACTCGTAGTGTATGGACGAGAACATTCATGAATGTATTAAAATTACTGGCATAAAACACATTTTAAATCTCAACTATTTAAAATGGGGATTTAATATAACAAGACAACTAGGACTGGGATGCTTGTTGGGTGTCTACAGTGTCCATCACACCCACCTGAGCTGCACCTGGCCTGACACCAGTGCCAGAGACAAAAAGTCCTTCTTTCCATTCTGGCCATTAAAAAGCAGCAGGCCAGTCATCTCCAAGGCGCGGAAATCCATGGCGATGCGGACTGTGTGGTAGGCCTTCATGGTGGGGAAGGCCAGATAGGACTTACCACCAAAGGCAGGAATGAAGTATTTGATAACTAGGGGCAGAAACAGATAGGGAATTCATTTCTGTCAGAGCTGTACAATGTCTGCATGACTTCAGGGCTGACTACCCTGGTCACTGACCCCCACTGCCCCCCCACACCTCCCAGCCACCCACTCACTCACCGTGACGTTTTCTTTCACTTTGGTTGGTTTCTCTCCCTATGTCAAAATTACTTGCAGGATTTTAAAGCACTTTTAAAAAAGAATTATGCTAAATATTTTAAAGTCCAGCTGTAATGTCAGTTTTTAGTTTGAAATGTAACGTAATGTCGGCTCTGCATTCTTGTGCGAAGAAGTCCCAGTACTGGTCAGCCGTGCGAGGATTTTCACAGCACAAATACAAAATTGAACGGAGAACAATTAACAGCCGTAGGTTTTGATGGCCACACCTGGCCTGCCGTTAGCAGAGCAGAGCTGGTGAGTGTGATGGGGTGAGACCGAATGCAAGAGCGAGAGCTGCCAAACCGTGTTGGCGGCACCGGCCTCCTGCCTGGCTTGTTTACGCGTGCTTCCCTCCCACGCAGTTGACAGCTCATCAGCACAAACCGCACACCCAAACCCCCACCCCCCAGACGCATCGAAGATCCCATCTCCTCCGCAGGAATCATCTCCGGCTCCGCTGCCTTAATGGAGAGGCTGATCAGAGAGCTGGAAGCACTTGGTGAGAAGGCACCAGCCCACACTTAGTTTCATCTCCAAAACTCAGAGTGGGTCGACCTGCCTAGGGCTCATCAGTGTAATTGGTGTCAATTATCACTGAGATTGCAGCCTGAAAGATGAGGTTTCTGTTTTTTTTTAATGACCGAGTAGAAGCAGTGCAAATGACAAATCTCAAGGAGGCCTTTAAATCCACAGGTCTCCAATTCAGTTCCTGGCAGGGATATGTCACTATATTTTTCTATAAAACTCCTGTCTTAATGAATGAATTTGCATTACCACTTTAATGCTTTTGACCTGTTATAAAAATGAAATGTTTACATTTAAATACTGCCATGCTTTTGCAATATGTTGTTGAAAAGCCACATTCATAATTAACCCAGCCATTTAACACAAGGAAATACGGTGGTCTAGTTTACAGATTATGACCGTTTTTGTGGTGGTCTGTGACAGCGGAGCCATAGAAGGTTGGAATCCTAGGACAGGACGGTTCAAAGTGACCACGAGTGACAGGACCTGTAGCAGCACTCCTCGTTTTAGGTACGGTGCTGGTTTGCATAGGCCTTCACTAAATGAAACTTGGCACAGCACGATAGATGCTTACCTTTCTCGCACACCGCACCTCCTTTCCCAGCAGGGCAGATGCATGTGAACTCGTTGCCATCGTCCTCGCAGCTCCCGCCGTGCAGGCAGGGCTGTGACTCGCAGGGCCGCGGCGGCTCACGGGGCTGCGTCATCAGTTTGGGCCTCAGAGGAGCAGAGGCAGGCTTGGCCGTGGTGGAGGTGGAGGTAGTCGTGGGCATTGTCACCAGGGCCGCTGCAGTGGTCCTGCGGCTTGTGAAGGGCCGTCGGGTGGTCAAGGCAGGCCGGCGTGTCCCCAGGCCCACAGCTGATGTGGCCATCATCATGGTCACACTGGCTCTAGGTGTGGTCACCGTAGTGGTGGTGGTAGTTGTGGTGAAGTAGGGTAACGTGGACAACCCTGAGACACACGTGGACATAAATATGTAACACACACTCAATGAAATCCCTTAATTTCTTTTCCATTTATCAATCATCAATGATACAAAGCAGCCATTGGATCACAAGTCCAACCATTTAACCTCTGCCTGTATAAGTTTAGTTTTGACTTTGAAAGTTGCTGGACACATGCTTCTAGCTAAAGAAAAAAAAAATCATCGCAATACACGAAGCAATTTATCGACGTATCGTCCGTGGCAGAAGAGATGGCAGCTCACCGTAGTTGTTAAACCGGATATTCTCCTCGACTGGCTTCTTCACCACAATCCCTGTCTCCTTAGATGTTCTGAGCTGCTTCAGCAGGGCCCTCTCCACATCATCCACACCAAACCTTGTGTCTGAGAACAGATCAGGGACAGTGAGCACAGGTGTCCTCTGAGATATAGGGCTCCTGGTTGTGGCCTCGATGCAAAGGCAAGACTGGACCTCTGAAAAGGTCTGTTCCCATTCCCAATATTAGTTTCCTATTTCCTGTAATTCACAACCCTGTAAACACGCCAATTCAAAAAGTCTCCTCTGCCTAGGTCTGTTTTGGAGGAGAGGAACACAAAACATTGGCAAGTGAGGGAGAGGTGGAAGAAGACAGAGCTTTAATGAGGAGCTTACAAAAACAGCACATAAGGCCTTGTTACTGACCATTAAAGGTAGCTGCTGCAGCCAAGGCAGAAGGACTCTGTGCCTTTTAGAGCTGTTTTTTTATGTGTGACACACGTTAAACCAGGAACTCTGGGCCAGGAACAATTTACAAAAGAAAGGCGTCTCCAAAAGGCTGGCCTGTGTGTTTTATTTCAGCTGCTATAAAGACATTTCAAGTTAAAATTCAACTGCATTTCCAAAAATTATTCCATAAATGTGGAGGAAAGACGGTAAGGAAGATTAAAAATACTGACTTTTTTTGTTCCATATCTTTAAATAGTAGCATGTCCTTATATACTTAATAAACATACAATAATAAATATTATATGTACAGGACAGCCTGTGGACAGCATTTCCAAAAAACTGAAGCAGATATCAGATCTTTCATTTTACCAGGGTCAAAGTGAGCCTCCACAAAAACCAAGATGGATGTGCTTGGAGCCAGATTTCGAACCCGGACGCTCTTGAAGTCCTTCTGGACGTCTGATTTGCGGAACAACTCGTTCAGCTGAGGGTTAAAAAAAAGGCAGGTACAAACTTTAAATCAATTAATGCTAACAGAAAAGGTATACAGAAATCTGCCCAATACTAGTCAAATATGCATATAAGCTAAGAGTAGACATTACTGGGAAATTGTACTCTGACATTGTGCAGTTTCACCATAAAGGCTGACACCAAAGTGAGCTCTTTTGTCCTTTTTATTGTCCACTCATTTGTCACAGTTATGTGTGTACTTTTTTGTACGTACAGAGGTTTTTGGTCACTCTAGGCCCAATGGTGAACTGTGCATATTCATGTAAGTGCACATCGATTCACTGTCATTGTAAAGTCCCGTCTCCATTCCAACTGTGTCCACCAATCAGATTAAATGTTGCACAGAAAGATTTACTATGTGAAGTCATACTTAGCACTTCACTGTTACTCTCTTCCTATTCACCTCTGCCATGGCATAATGCTCATGACAGGATGAGAGATGGGCGGGGGGGGGTAAAAACTGAAGATAATGGGTTTTTGTTTCAGAGCTCTCCTACCGGCTGCACTGCCCGCTTCACGGCACGCGAATCCCCCCATCGAGTCATGAGGACAGGCAGCTGATGAAAAAAATCCGACTGCCCTCGTTCACAGCCACCTCGGAGCAATGAATCCCAGTGCCGCTGCACCCTGTAACCCTGCCCCCACCCTCACTGCCACCCTCCAGGTGCGTGGTGACCCAGAAACAGCTTGAGTCTCCTCAGGTGATGTTTATGCACGGGTGGGCAGGGGTGGGGGGAGACAGTAAGAGGAGGAGATTTTGTTCTACTATCTGCCTGCACAGCTGGTCCGGCCACCACAGCAGCCCGCTAAAGGTGGAGGGGGGGGGAACCATCGCCATAAAGCCCTGGGGACCCCCTGTCATTGAGCACACAGCTGCCAGAGCAGTCCCTCATTTGAAAGTGAAATAATCCACTCGCTGTCCTGGTACATGGCAAAAAAAGAGACAGGCATGCAGAAATCGGTCTTCCAGAAGGGGACGCGAGCCTCTGCTGCAAAATCTCAGTGAGGAAGCAAGCACACCAGGAACGCGCCAATTGATTAACTTCCTGCCTGCAAGTTCAACGAGAGTTCAGGGCCAGGTGGCTAAATCAACTTCCTGAAACGTCAATTTTTCTTTTTTTTTTTTTCAAGATGTTCATAACTTTGATTTTCCCAAAATACCACATCAGGGGGACAAAAAAGTTGTGCTTGCAAACACTTCTGTGTGTCTGTGAAGAAACTTGAGTACAGAATCCTCGTGTGTCCTCCCAGGATAAGTGCAGCAAAACGTTTCCTAATTTTTGTCAGAAACTCGAGCGGAGAGCAGCAGAGCTATTATAGTTACAACAGACATGGGACAGACTGTTGGATGTTACTCTGTCTACAGATGGTGTAGGACACACAGAGAGATGTAGCACAGTTACATCTAAAGTCGGCATGGGACAGACTGGGATGTCACTAGGTCCTCTCCACAGATGGTTTGGGAAACTCAGCGAGACGTTGCACAGTTATGATGACAGCTGCTGTGAGGCACACAACCAGGTGATGCTTAAATACGTACAGCACTCTCGATGCTTCGGGCTGTCTCCCCGAAAAGCTCGGACTTGGGGTCTTCCATTTCTGGGGTGTAGAACACCTCCTGGCCATCCACCTGCTCCAGGTGCAGGAAGCCACTGAACTTCATGGTGGCTATGAAGGAAGCAGGGAGAGGGGAGATTTTACTACTAGCAGATTTACTAAGCACTATCCACAGCCTATCACACAGACTGGTGGTCCTAGCATGAACGTGGGGTTAGTATGATGGAGTAGAAGTGGTGTTAGCGCGGATCAGTTCTTCCCCTCACAGGGGGACAGGAGTGGTGTGTTGGGTGGACCGTGAGGTTGTGACAGGAAGGGGGCAAGGGGATGTGGCAAGCACAGGTTTACCAGGCTGCGACTCCCACTTTTCCAGAAAAACTTTGCAGAGGATTGGAGCACCACGCAGAGAGAGATTAGTTAGAGAAAACAGTGAGATACGTACAAACTGGGCAGACCGTCATAAGGCTGGAAACGGAGAGAAAGGTGTTAGTGGGCAGGCTTGCAAACAGTAAGTCTCCTTAGGGAGTAAAAGACAGAGACATTAACACTGGCTGAAGAAAGCTTTCAAAACTGCTTACTTACCCACTGGTTTCAGCAGTGCACACTGTGACCATTTGCATTAAAGTCCCTTCCCACGCAATCGGCACCTTATTACCACAGTGCTGATAGACACCTCCCCCTTATTTTTGACCGCTGTGCATTAACGCCAAGTTAAAAAGGGAACTAAGAAGAAGAGTCCATGTTAAAGGGAGGGGGGGTGTATAAAAAGAAGGGAGAAAGAGGAGAGCAGGATGTAGGCCAGTGCGGCGGGTTTCATGCGGCTCGTAATCAGACCGGCAAATTGCCCAAATCAATCACGCCGGCCTTCTTGGGCGCTGCTGGGACCAGCATTGGCGACTTGTGTGATTATCGTAGAAGACAATCGTAATTGGCCCCCCCCACCTCCACCACATCCCCTGGACCCATGACTGACAGTCAGTGGGATGTAATTGTGCGATAAGGCCTTTTTTTTTTTTAATCCCCCAACAAGGCGAGGCTGCGCGTAAAATCTGATATCACTGGAGAAGCGGAGGGGCCAGTGCAAGAGATTTCCTTGTGAGAAGCGGCAAGAAAAGGAGGGGGAAAAAAATCAAATTGTAAAATCTGAGCAAAAGATAAATAGCAAAGGGGTTGAAACAAGCAGTGAAAGAACTGGTTGGCAGTAGAGAGAGAGACGGGTATCGCTGAGGTCGGCTTTTGTTCTCGCCTCCTCCACAAGCTGGAGGATTGCTGTGCGGTCACAAAAAAATTATGCCACAGCAGCGAGAGGCTTTTTGCTATGGAAAAAAGGGCTGAATTGAACTGATTGAATCAAACAAGAGTAAAATTAACTGTGGACAACAGAATTCAGAGACAACCACCCCCGGCTTGCCCTATCACTTTCAGACAAAATGTGCACACTTTTCTACTTTTCCCATGAGCCCACGAGGCAGGTTGTCAACCAGCTCTTACCAACAATGACAGCTACCTGACATCCAAATTTAGATGGGGTGGGGGGTGGGGTGCAAAGTTGGGGTGAGGGGAGAGAAAGATCATAGACACCTTTGTGTTTCTATTAAGCAAGGTGAAAGTTCACCATCTGGGCACAGTGAGTTTTACCAGCACTGACAGAATGCATTAGTCCTCCTGCTATAAGGTGTCCCTGAAGGCCGAACTAAAGGTGAGGTACAGTCTATGACATATCACAGACTGATTTGTAGACCTATACTGGGCTACCCTGAAACAGCAGAGACAAATTGACTTTGCAACAGAGAATGAATGCCTCGAAGACAGCATGAGGACAACCAGTGATCATAACGCACACAAATCCCCCTCTGCATGCCATTCCAGCAGGAAAAGAGCAGCCCTAGGTTACTATGTGTGCACATCTGAAATAAAGAGGACAGGACAGATAACATAGCAAGTGAGAAGACACACCAGGATAGAATGAAGATGGGAAAATATAACAGTGTCGCTGACTGCTGGGTTTCACAGCAACGTTTTGATTTAGCTCCAGAAAGGGTCTGGCAGCAGGAGCGGTGTGACCCCTGGCCCTTATTGCTCTTAAGGTTGAAAAAGGAGGTGCATTTACAAGACTATCCGAAGGGACTTGTTTGCTGACAGGACCAGGGAGCTTGTCCAGTGACGGAACAAAGGGACGTGCCAACTGACAAGACAAAGAGACGTGGCAGAACACTCACGGGGACAGTTAGGCCACTCAGGGCTGCTGGCAGGAGTGCGGCCATCGGGACAACAACCAAAGGCAGTGTTGTCACAAGATGAGCGATCCTCTGCAAGTGGAGTCTGGCTGGGAGCCACCGTGGGCTCTGCAGAGTGGAGGGAAACAAAAACACACAAGAGGTTACAAGTGCCACAGGCCCAACCATAATTTGCTCACCTCTTTAACAGGAGGCTTATGAAGCCTGCATAATTTATGAATGTGTATTCATATTGGAGCTAACCCACTGTTTGGAAGTGGTGGATATAAACAATGTTCTGATGCAATATCCTTGAGCCCATGCGAGGTAATGTACTGTAAAACAGCTACGATGGAGCCACTTTAGAGCACTACAGCTAATGCTTTTCCCTGTTGTGTTTTCTCTTAGAAATGTCAGCCAGGAGAACTCAAGCATAACTGAAAGGGGGGGAAAGAGATATTCAGAAGAGCGGCAGCGTGCTGCTCAGTTAGTATCTCAGTTAGCACATCTTATAGACTTCGGCATACAACAAGCTTTCTGTGTAACTTTTGGGTGCAGGCAAACACCAGTGCTCTATAAATTTATATTTATTCATTTATTATTTTGTAAAAGTAGCCAATCAAAAACAAAGACATAACCATTTAGCAAACAGCCAATTTTCATACAGGGACCAACTATTTTGTTCGAGTTCCACCATGTACATAGCAAGCAGATTTTTGAATAACCCCACAACAAATAGCTGAGGGTCAGGAACATTTTTGCAAATGTCACTCCCCAATATTGTGAATTTCAATACACTATAACACTAAAACGATGGTTAAGATGACTTCAAAAAATCACCTGGGAACACCAGGATTTTCAAATGTTCTGCAGGTACACTCAGAGTCACTGGCATAGCACCATATTCTGTGCATTTGAACTCTTTGAGAACCCCCCCCCACCCAACACCCCCTCTAAGGCTGTTGATGGGCCAAACCACACGTAGTCAGTTTCACTATTCCCCTCCTGTCCAACATCACTGCTCAGGGTAACGGCTTGCATATGAAACAGTGCCCGCAGTGGAGTTTGTATAGCTGATCCTCTGAAATACCCGAAAACATAAGTACACCACTTATACACACTTCTTCTTAGCTGGCTTATGGAACTACCTGCTCCACAAAAGAGTTAGATTTTCACTGTGCAGGGGTGACAAGAAAATAAATTTTCAGAACAGCAGTCCACCCCTGAGTCACTCATAAACTTTGGATGCCAAGGTGAGTTGTTAGCTCACCCGCAGGGCTGCAGAACAATGGAGAGATTAAAGAGAGGATGGATAACAGTTTGGGCTTTTCGTTTCAAAGCCACCCTGACTCTTTGCAGCCTTTAAAAATGCGAGTCGAAGCCAGAGAGCCCTTACACATCAATCTCGGGCGACTTGGCTGAGAAACGGCAGTCCCAGCCAAGCCGTAACAAGAACTTAAGCAAAATGCCAGCTGTTACCTTGGGAGCGCTACACGCTGTGGGGAAAACTCAACATCAACCTGACTAATTTACAGTCTGGGAAAGGCACAGGGACATCACGTGCACAATGTACAAAAATGCATGAGACCATTTATGCCTGTATTTGTGCATATATTACAATGCATTATTATTTAGCACTGGCATGCGCTCCAAGCAGTTAATATCCCTTACTTTATAACTTCTCAGCAGTTGGTGAAGGAGCAACATGTTTTCAGAAATTGGTATCTTTTCCTTTTTCTATTTTCATATTTATAAATATAAAAAATAATTTACATATTTATATATTAATGACTTTAAAGCAAGGCTCTGCTCGTCTGCTGTGCTTACATTATGGGCCTCGAAAAAATGCAAAGATCAGTTCCTTAAGTGAAAAAACCATTCTTGGAAATGAGGTGATACCTGAATTACCAGAAGGTTCCTCGCCACTAGCTTCCACCATGGAGCTTCCGTCCTCTTCATCGTCCCCGCTGGGGTCGCCACTGCCCGATCCATCATAAGTAGAGGGCGTGGGGGTATTCTGTGGGAGAGGTGTTGGTGTGGGAGGGGGCTGGTTGCTGGTGGTGGTTGGGAGTGTTGGAAGAGGCAGCGTATCTGAAGGTGGAAGAGCCTCAACGAGGTGGAGGCTCTTTGTGTCCTCCTCTACTTCTGTCTCATCGAAGCTGGGAGTGGTGGTTTGGAGAAGCGGCAGACTGGTGCTCTTGGAGTGCGTGGTTGAGACAGGGGAGTGAGCCACTATAGTCGGAGAAATGGTGATCTTGGAAGCCGTCTGTAAAATGGCCTCTGGAGAAAAGAGGAAAGAATGGTATGTAAAGATAGATAAGTTCTCTCCTAGTAGGGATTCCAAGCTAGCTACTCTATATGTTTCCCAAGTAAGACCTCTAAGCTTCAGGAGTACCAGTATATACCATTATTTACCATCAGCAGCAAGGACAGGCAGAGTAACTTTGAAGGAAATTAAACTGTACCTGTATACTTTCAGGTTCAAGGCCAAGGAAGGAGGTTGTGCTGTTGTTGCTCTAACATTTCTTTAGTAAAAGTCATAAATAATTGTAACATTGCCTTTAGTAGCAGTGTTGTCAATGGCAACAACAGCCTCTTTGCCACTTTGGAAATAAAAGGAACCGATTCAAACAAAACATTTGGCTTGTTCTGCCAGCAATAAATTTTCAGCCCACAACAACCTAAGAACGTAGAGCCACAGTGGTCTGGTCAACCATCCCTGTGCTGAACAAATGAGAGTGATCAGCCTTTTGGACAGCCTTCCTGTGTTCTCTAGGCATGCAATGCCACAGCCAGTATGACATAGTTTTGGTTGAAATCTGAGGTGACGCATACTGCCATAATTAGGAGTCTTTCAGTGCTGGCAAAGTTGGAGCATTTGAGCACCTTTGGCAACAGTGTTAGCTGAGCTCATTTGCATACCTTAGCATTAAGAAGGCATTAGCCTGACTTATGGCATTTGCAAGCAAGGAAGAAACCAAGGTGTAGCATTGTGTTTGGACCCAGTCTCTGCACTCAGCTGATTTTGTGGCAGAGGAACATGGGCTGTGTGTGTCCATATGGGTGTCAAACCCAACACAGTACAATGGTGTTTATTTGGCTATGGGCAGCTGGGGCCTCCTGTGCTAGACTGTATTACTGATACAAAGATGACAGGCTTGCATTTCAAATTCAGCTTCAAAACCAGCAAACTCCCAGAATGCATCCCCTTGGTACTTGCATTCTTGCTGACACCAGAACCACTGCCTCTCTCTTTGTGGGAGCTTCCACTACCAATACGATCGCCCAGAATTGAGTCGCTTGCACTTCATTACATTATCTCAGAAAAAACAACACTGCACCTCAGTAGTTTCCAGATACAGGTAAACCTGTGCCGTGACTGTTTATAACTACCTATAGACACATCCACAGTCCACTGATTTGTACACATTACTCCATGCTCCCAACGTTTTCTACTAAAGACAGTTAGATCACTCTTCTGTTTCCCCTCAAAACCCTCTTTCCGTTACCTGCAGAGATCCAAGCGTGACTCCAAGGACAAAACGACGCTGATTAAAAGCAGGAATATATCCTTAGTGGGGGGCTGGGCTCAAGCGCTGAGATACGACAGAATGCATTTAAGCACAACACACTATCGCACTCATTGCAAAACGTTATACATTTACACGCCCGTCATGTAATTACTTAAGCCTCTTCTGCTCTTTGTGCTCCTCTGGGATCCTTTTGCCGACTTCCCCATTGGGAATTTTCCAAATTCAAACAGACCTGTGCCCTAATCATCTGCTGTTTGATAAGCAATTACCCAGCGAAGTGTGACTAAGTAGCGCCTCTGTGAAGCCCTCAATGCTTAGTCTGCCCCCCATCCCTCCTGCCCCCGCCACTACCTCCATCCCTCTGGGGGGGGGGGGGCCTCACCGGGAGGCGAGAAAGAGCAGTAGGGCTGGCGGCGGTAGTTCGGTTGTTGCACAGAGATGCTATCGACACGCTGGCTGGGCTCGCTGCTTCTTCCACTCAGTTACGCCTGTCACTCAGACCCAGAGGCACTGGCACTGAACTCTGTGTGTGTGTGTGTGTGTGTGTGTGTGTGTGTGTGTGTGTGTGTGTATGCGTGCACGTGCATGACAAACTCAGGTAGTCTGCATCTGTGCCTATCTCTAAGACTGTTCCGGGGAGTGAGTGTGTGTGTGTGTGTGTGTGTGTGTGTGTGGAGTGGATGTTGGTGGCAAGAATAGTGGAAATCTTTTTAAATCAGATTTAACGCTCTGTTTAGTGTTCCAACAACCTGGGCTAAGTTCTGCCAGAAAAATAAGGTGGGGTGGGTTGGTTTGGGAAGGGGACATAAAATTACTGCCATTTTCAGTTGTTTCTGCATTGCAATCATCTTTGAATGCACCTATTAAAGACAGCTACTCTCTTGAGCTAGAATACGGGATACAAACCTGTTATCCTGAGAAAAACTAAGGGAATGGTATGTATGTTTTAGGGGGGAGGGTGTAGATGAGCAATTGTGCTCAGCATTGAGACAGAATACAGCTACTGCCATATGTTACATGTGTGCCTGCTGCTGGTTTCCTGCCAACTTACAGTCAAGGTCCCCAGATGGTACTGCGCACAAGAGTGGCAGCTTGGAAAACTTTTGACAGCTAATGCATTTATTCTGCCTTTCCAGGGGAGAATTTACAGGTGTTCTCCGTTAATTATTAGTCAATCCCATTTCTTAATCAATACAGTAAAATACAACAGGTGGCTATACCATGGGGTTAGCTACACGTACTGTTCCGAGTCAGGCAGAAAACCAGGAAATGCATGAGGGCACCATGCTTTATATGCACAAACTCAGCTTTTAGTCCAAGTTTAAACCCTGGTTGTCATTAACAACCACTCAATCTGCCCTTGCAGCAGCCTCTACATGTAATGCTGAATGCTTTGTCATAGCAACGGGAGAAATGAGCTTCCGAACTCCACACTGCACGGGATTGGAGGTGTGCCATCAACTGGAGCCTGGTTTAACCTATAACCAGTGGCTGCTCGATTTAACTAATGGTGTAATTAACAGGAAGTGGCCTTAAAGAGTTACTGATTTACAGTTCAAATGAATCCTGCTTTACATGGGTTTTGAAGCCTCATTTCTCACGTTAATATTTCAACATAACAGCTTTCAGTGAACAGGGCAAAGGGGTTCTGCAAAATTTATTGGAAAGATATCCCCTTATTATTAATTTTCTGTTAATATTTGTCCTTTCAACAAAATTTCACTTTATGATAAATTTTGCTTGTTTCTCATGATGCTGTAAAGTCTAAGCAGTGACAAGCTATTAATGGTGTATTTCAGGATGTATTCTTATCAACTGACATTGTTAAGCAAAACGGAGAATGGTAGGGATGTGATCCCCCAGAAGGAATCCACAGCTTTGAGCCTTTTAAGTTCATGAACCTTCCTAATTGTAAGATGGTATTTTTCTGCCATTCTGATTGGGCAAGACCTTACGTGCTCCGCCCTTCTAATGACTCCTCTCGAGCAACCCGTCTGGTGCATCTGACACCATGCTGAGCAGCGGCTCACATCACAGATGCCAACGCTCACGGGCATCCCTGTCCAGACTGACAGGCGTGTGGGCTGGGAGAGACGCACTGCTGCCTTTCGTACCACAAGCTCCAGTGAACGTTTATGCATTTCTGACTTGGCTCCAGCCTCCACGGAAAATGAGGAGTGGGGGGGGGGGTGCAAAAAAAAATCTGAAGACAAGGGGTATGGAGAACACCACTGTGTGACATTGAGATAGATGAGGTATCTGCCTGCCTAGTGGATTTCATCCCTGGTGAATTATACATCTTTCTGTGCTTGGTAGCTCCTATCATGAACTCTTATTTTACTGCCAGAGTCAATGATCCATGGAGCACCGGCATTTGGACGACTGGACACAGTGTTCCTCCTTCAGGATATAAAACCCATCAGCTCCTTTGTAAAAAGCTCTCATTATCAAATTTACTGATGAAATCCAGCCAGCAGTTTCCAGCCATCACGGACAGACCGGAAGCATGGCTGAGATAGACAAAGAAAATAACTCAAGTGTGGGTTGCCTGTATCTTTTTACCTGTGGTTAGTTTTACAAGTGCACTGGTCCACACCTGGAAGGGTATGTGAAAATGACAGAGGGTTGTGCTGTCTGCATAACCAGAACATTCCACTACATTGTGGAGAAGACTCTTACCTCGGCAGAGGCCCTGGTGTGCCACAGTGACGTGCTTATCCTGGCGGCAGGCAATGGTCCTCAGTTGACACTCATCAGCATATGTCACCCCATCGGAACCACACACCTAAGATTGGACACAGTGCAGCCAATCAGAACTGGACATTGCACCATGCAGAGAACTTCACAGGAGAAAGAGGGAAAGTAGCCATTCCCTGAGAAATAAATAATTTTTCCTTCATTAAACATGCATTTGTGCTTCCTACCTTAGTCTGGTTCTTCTCAGAGCAGTCTGGGGACGGGCATTCGCAGTGCGCTTGTCCTCGCGCCTCTACACAGGAAGCACCAAGCCTGCAGGTCAACTCTGCACAGGAAGTCGGGGTGCCAGGACCTGGAGGAGATGAGGGTTTGGGAGCAGAGGGTGAAAACTCAGCAGTCTGAGGTCAGTGCATTAATAAATGCAGCTGCGAATTCCATTAATTGCACAAAACTAGACGGATGACATACATTAACTTTCAGCTTTAATAAAAGCTAATTAATTCCTTTTGATTCAGTGTTCCAAAATAGCTTATTAAAATGAGCTGACTGGAAATACGCTGGAGACATGTTAGGCTCTATGGCAACGCTTGAGAAATATCACACAGGGGTCCACTGGGGACACAGTGAATAGGGTTGACATTAACCATATTTTTTCGTGTCCCACTCATGATTGTTAACTGAGACACATTTACTCTCAAAAAATTCCACCGTGTGTGTGAGATACACGAGGGGTAATGTGGGATTTTACTGTAGTTTACTCTGAATGTGTACAACAAAGCACTCCACTAACATTGTGAAACCACATTGTAACAAAGCAGAAAAAAATTGTTTAATACCCAGCTCATTTAATCTTTCATACCTGTACTTAGGCTACTACACATCTAATTTTCAGTCATTTGTGTTTTCCTATTCATTTGCAGATTAACTGCCTGCTAATCTCATACTTGGCACCCAGGTCTGTACAAACCCAAATCAGTGTTGTTCACCTAAGCAAGACTCTGGCATCATTTCTCTCCTGTACATATATGTGAAAATAAACTATAAAAATGTATAAATCGCAATCCATATCAGTTGCTCTGGATAACACAGTGCTCCAGGCAATAACATAATGTGATTTCCACTGAATAAATGCGAACCACAGTGATTCTGCGAGGCGCGATGCAGAGGCTTCAGATTACACCACAGAGACATGTGCCCACCTTTGTCACAGCCATTGGGCCCCAAGTGACTGCCGTCGGGACACACGCTGCACTTAAGTCCCTTCATGCCTGTCTTGCAAGAGCACAGGCCGGACATCTGCTCACAGTCGTCCCGAACAGAGCCGATGGGATCACAGTTACATGCTGGGGGG
>JABJVR010001943.1:0-18275 GCA_025773905.1 Chitala chitala
ATAGATAGATAGATAGATAGATAGATAGATAGATAGATAGATAGATAGATAGATAGATAGATAGATAGATAGATAGACAGACAGACAGACAGACAGACAGACAGACAGACAGACAGGCAGACAGGCAGACAGATGGATATAGTTTTAAAGTATGCTACCTAAATGAAATGAAAATCTGTATCCAGCCATTAAATCTGATTTGCCTCTCTAGAATTTTCTATTGTTGCTATTGCTTATCTCTCCAAGGTTGTGGTCATAACAGGGTTAGGACTGAGGATGTGCTCATTAAGAAACAAGGGAAAACAGTAATATGGTAAATGACAAACTGTAGTTTTTTAATGTGTAGTGTCTGTAATGACACAACGAATTAAGATGGGCAGTAGGGGTGTTGCACCAGCCTGAGAAGCATTTTGCCGTGTTGATTGGCAGGTAGACTGGTACAATTGGGTCTCTGTATTTGTGGAGGTTGTGTGCCAAATTTTTCTACACAATAAAATGTGAAATTCTGTGAAAATTTGTACTATTGCACATATAGCTCCATATGTGCTCTCTAGGTATGTGTAAACACTTCCACAACCAGTGACAATAAAGTTTAAAATGACACATGACACATGACACATGACACATACAGATGAACTTGTGACGCTCAGGTGATGCTCACTGACAGACTGAAGACTTTGTGTCCCTCTGTTACTCGGTGTGAATGCAGTGCACGCCAGACTGTTCTTTAGTCTGAACAAATTTTCACCTTCTACTGTGAAACCATCCATCTACAAGTACAAATCTTGCAAATATAAAGAGCTGAATGTATAACAGTTTTTTTCCCAGTTGGAAGTGTTTTTTGTGTCCCAGACCCTTATAATCATATTTAATATAAGTTGTCAAATATTCAGGCAAAAAAAAAACAAGCAACATAATTAGTCTAAGTGCTAGTCTGCATTCTGCCTTATGCTCTGGTAAGCTGTGTTCCCCTATGAGAGCTGCAGCAATATCAACCTTCTGACTGAGCTTAGCATGTGTTCAGGCTGCTGCTGTGACAGACATACTCTAGGGGGAGGGGGGACAGTTGGGACTTTTGACCTGTTGAAACTTTTATGGGGGTTTTCACCACACCTAGCTCTAAGCTTGGCAGATACCACAATTCTTAGGTTATCAAGGACTGTACCCAGAGAGAAAAAATGACAACCCCTTCTCCCCCTCTGCACTTTCCACCACTCCCTGGAGGGCCTTCTCTATTGCACTGTTGTTGCTTCAGTTGTGTTTCCCCATGAAGCTGTTTACATGCAGCAGTGTCACACTGCAATGGAAGCCAGTCATTATAGTGTCACGTAATTATCCCACAGCGTCCGAGCGCTGATGCCACATCATGGTCCATTGTTTGCTGAAGCTCCTCGCATGATTACAGTAATCCAGGAGCCCACAGGGAGAGTGAGACAAGAGCCTTAGGGGCTGTTCTGTGATGGCAATCAAGGGACACTGGTGTTCCCTGTACCTTAAGTGATTTTAAGGGCATGTGTGGGCTGGGGTGGGGTAGGGGAGTGTTGTGCGGGGGTTGTTTAGAGAAATCAGAAACCAGAAGTTCAGAGTATTACTCCTATTACCCCAACCTTAGATGCGCTGTCTTTCTAGTAGCAGTGTTGTAAGTTGAAGAATGGCTTCGAGAGCAAAGCCCCAGGTGCAGCACATCTCTACAGCCTCTGTTAAATCCTACTCTGATCATGTACTGTGAAATGAAATGTGACAAGACAGTCATTGATCACTTTTTAATAAGGTTTTCTGGTTAAAAGTTTGGACGGATAAGATAAATATACTGCCTGTTTTACCTGTGTGTGTTTTTCAGTTTCAGCTCAGTAATATACAGTAAATAGTAGATCTGCAGTTTTCCAAGATACAGAGGAGCGCTTTCATTTAAGGAAGCATTAGGAACGGGCAGTTTGATGCATGTGCTCATGATGATAACTGTAAAAGTGAGGAAACAGCAGAAAAGATCTGTGGACAGGTTAAACAACAAAACAAGTATAATAATCACTTCAGTATATACAAAATGGTTCCCACTAGAGGCCGACCGAAATTCGAAAAAAGTTGGCAAATGACGTCTTTTTTTCCATAAATGACCAGCAAGCATTTAAGTTTGACTGCAGGTTTTCCTCCAGGATAAATGTGTGGTAAAGGTCAATGCACTGTTGTGGCATATAAACTGCCCTTGTGGTTCAGTTTCTAATTTATTACTTCCATGTTAAAGCAGATTTAACTTATCCCGCTGTTCAAACACTGTACGAGAGAAGAGAGAACACGAAGAAGAATCATCGGCTCTTCGGTGTTTACTGATGGACCTTTCAGATCACCAGCCTTAAGTGCTTTTGCTGCTAACACATGAGCCTGAACATCAGTGAAATATTAGGCTGTGTAAATGGTTAGAGAACAAGAAGAAAACTTAAAGCAGAAAAGTAGGCAAATATACTGGGACCAAGGAAATCCAGATGTCCAGAACAGAGACCAAAACACATTTAAAAATCAAATCAAAAATTTAAGATGTGTTATAGCTACACAGAGCACACGCATGACCATGCTTTAACAAGAAGGCAGGGAAGTGCCGGTTTAGTAGTTTTTGGTGTGAAACATGTGAGACACTTATCTGACTCTTACAGCTACATTCAAGGTACCCACAATCACATCACAAAATTTTAGCTCTATGACAGCACATTTCCATGTCATTCTCTCTCTCTCTCTCTCTGCCTCCCTCCTGAATATACGCTTTTCTGCTGACACTTAACAGTCTTCGTTGGGCTTATTATTTGCGTAATGACTTGCGCAAAAAGTGCTCACACAAGAAATGTGATATTGTTTCAGCAGTGACTGTGAGCAGGGTCATTCTGTCAGCATGCAGAGCCACCTTCCAGCCACTCAGATGGCTCACTCTCTCTAGCACATCTGTCACCTTATCCAACAAAGTGTATTCACTTTAGAGGTGTGATATCTGCTGTGAGCCCAGGTAGCACACCTAATCGCCTCTTCTGTGGGTACACAGTGTGGCACAAATTCAGTGTGGCCCCAGTACTAGGCCTTGGTTTTGTTTGGGCGAAGATCCAAAACCTCAGTGCAGACTTCAGAGTTGCAAACCAGCTGCAGATCATAAATTAGATAATTTCTCAGTCACTGGACGTTGGAGGTTTTGTTCTTATCGGAAACCAAGTCAAAGTATTTGATGAAATAATTATTCAGTCACATTCATCTGTTTGGTGTTTCATGTATAAATCAGTTTCATAGCAGGAAGAGGCTGCGCACTGTCACACGTACACTCATCCTTTTTCCAGCGAGATCTTAATTGCTTTGTTTGTTGATGTTATTTTTTTTAAATGATGACCAGCTTTTTGTGTTGCTGTCCTTGTTCCCATTTCAAACAATGGCAGAGATTTAATGTCATCTGAATTTGCATTCAGGTCATTGCAAAAAATACACAAAAATGTTGGTGAAAAATATTTAAGATATAACTTTTAAAAATGTCATTGAAAAAATCTATTAGCATGCTGGGCCTGTGAGTCAGTGTACAGAGCATCTGACTGGAATGTGAAAATATCCCAATTTAAATCCCAGTCTAGCCACAGGTGTGTCCAGGATGCTTACCACTAAGTGCCTAGGCACTGAAAGATGGTTGCCCACTGCCCCAAACAAAAGATGGGTTAAATTCAGACAACTGTATAATTTGGGATAAATAAAAGGCTGATATATTTCAGATGGCTATATAAAGTATATAAAAGGGTCAAAGGTCAGACCAACATTGGTTTATGGTTAAGACCAGGAGGACAGTAGCTGCAAAGGGAATAGCACCTGCAGGTTTAAGATATACATTTAACCAGAGAATGTTCTTCTGTTTAAATAAGCCTGAACGATAAAGAGCACCAGTTCATTAATAATGTATAGTTGATATAAGTCCAGAATATTTCACGTTGGCTCAACATTTCAGTGTTGATAGCTATTACCTTGCACCTGCTAGTTTTATCCCTGAAATATTACTCATCCCTAATCAGGAATATTATAAGAAAATCCCTGATTAAGTACTGTCTGATTAAGCAGCAGTAAAATACCCAAAAGGAGCTTTGAAGGGCAGCACTTTCATACATAATTTTCTGCTGAGATATTTCTTTGCACTGAAAATAAATTAATCTTGTTACATAAACAACAGAAAGGAATGAGAATATGAGTACAGGTTACACTGTGTGGCTGTCCACAAGTCTGTGTGTTCAATAGAAATCAACTCATGAGATGACATGGGTGCTTGTTGGACACACTTGGGTTCTTAAGGAAGGAGGTGAATCACCATGTATGAGGCAGAGGTAGATTAACCCTCAAGCTTGTAACACAACCATGAGTACACAAACACCTCGACCATAACTTACCTAATTGAGAATCACCCATGCCTTTGTGTGTTTCAACTCCTTTGGATAGACCTTCTGCTTTGTGACTTCTTTGCCTGAGCTATCAGTTATGATTCAGAATCATGTTTAGACATTTGGACCATCAGATTTACCAGCAATTAACTAAGCTCTTTCATCATTATACCTTATAGTGCTGTAATTAATAAAGTGTTCCCCATTAAACCTTTTCTCT
The DNA here is from genome assembly GCA_025773905.1 of Chitala chitala. Lineage (NCBI taxonomy): Eukaryota > Metazoa > Chordata > Actinopteri > Osteoglossiformes > Notopteridae > Chitala > Chitala chitala. The sequence goes on from JABJVR010001943.1 coordinate 4,609, forward strand.
TTTATTTTGTACTTTCAGATTCCTTTGTTTGACTCTGACCATAGTCCAACACCTCTGACTTCTGTGTGAGAAAAATACAAAAGGCTAGGTGTATGTAGACACCCCACAGGATGTAGTAGGTATAATGAAAGCCCCATATAAAAATGCTCCATGCCTTCTAGTAGATTTAGCAGGTGCAAGCAATGGCAAATCAATAGGAGGAATTATTAAAACCATCTTTCCAGAAAGTGAAAAGGGTATTACCAGATGAGAGAGAGGCTCCATTGCTCCTGTTTTGTCATAGGGCTGTCGATACACTGTAATAAAAGTCTCTACTGGTCTGTGCAGCAGATGCAACTGTGTGTGGAATGTGGAGAACTAATAGCACTTGTTTTGTGTTTTTCCTGCCATCGCTCTCATTTTCCAGTGAGAAAGCCCTTTGTTATTCTGGTGCGCCTCCACAGTGACACATCGGGTTTTTGGGGTCAGTGTTGTTTATCTAAAGTCCTTCAAACTGAGATTGTCAAACATTGACTTGGCACGAAGCAAACATTTCAGTGTAGTTTAATGCTGATGGTCGGAGCATCGTTGTATATTTGTTGTGCGTCTTTAGCCTTAACACTCTTTTTTTTTTATTCCGTTCTGGCTGTAGGAAAAAAACTGAGAACAAACAGGACCCTATTTTTACTTTACTCTGAGGAGTTACTGCTGGGCAACTACCAAGACAATTTGCTCCATTCTTTCAACATATAAGACACAGTTCTTTTCTTTTAGTTTAATAAATAACATGACTTGTTATTTCAAATTAAAGACAGTGCTGAGGTGGTGATCTCAGCTCCATTTGTGATTTCAGGATGACAGAACAGTAGAATCTGATATCTGTGAATACATGGGCTGAATCTCTCCTAACTTGTTCAGATGTTTGATTGTTCTCTGCTCCCCCAGAGCTGGGTATCAGGGATGCACTGATGGAGGGGAGGACGGGGGGGAATTAATTAAATGCCCCAACCATCTCTCATACCCAGCCATCATGATGATCGGGATGGGATATTGTGCAGACATTTGATTAAACCAGCTACAACCTTTTTCAAAAAACATATTGTTGGTTTGTATAGTGAAGAATAGAGATTAAAATTCCAATATATGCTTTATTGTTTGCCTGCATATCATTCTTTTGTTGGACATCAATTGTTTTTCCACTTTTCAGCTATCTCTTTATTCTCAGAACCCCCAGGCCTATGTGCTATGGTAGGCTCTACCCACTTTGCTCTTAGTTTTTCAAGACAGAGCTGGCCCACATTGAGTAACTGTTGTTCTGACAATGAAGCCTTGCCTGAACAGTCATATGATCAACCTGCAATTAAGTGGGAAGACATGGCCTCCATTATAACCTTTTGCAGCCCCCTGGATTTGCAACTCAGAAGCCAAATCTAGTAATTAAAACAGTCCACAGTTCTGCTGTAATTACACGTGTTGTACTAAATACAATTTTTACTTATGTTTGTGATACCTTACATGCCCTAACCATGAAAGATATTGGATCAACTTTCGCAAGAGTTTAGGACTCTTTATAAATTACTTCTCATGATGACTAGATGATATGTACATCCCTACCTTGAGATGGATTGTCACTCTGTCCATGGCGTCCCCCGCTTTGTTCCCTTGTCTGCCAGCGATAGCCTCTAGGCCTCTGGTGACACTACACAAAATAAGCAGTATGGAAAATGGATGGATACATCCTTAACTGCTGTGGTTATGTGCTCAACTTCCCACTTCACACAGGAATATTACAGCATGAATTTAAACATTTAAACTTCACACCTTTCTCTGTCATTCCCTTGCCTGTCATGTCCCATGTGTCCACCAGATGTCATCCTTTTTTCTGTGTCTTGGCCTTCCTGTTTCCCTCTTGCGCTACTCCAGCTAATAGTATCAGTGTTTTCAGCTGTTCCTCATTTTCCCCTTCTATCTTTATAGGCCTTCCTTTTGCCGGTTATTGTAGTCTGTGGAATGTAAATTGTGTTCGTGCAAAGTAGATGCTTAGCTGTGTCCTGTTTACCTTGTAACTTTGTACCTTCTTTTTGGACCAGTAGTAAACCCTCTCTTACTGCATTTTTGGACCATGCCTATTGCTAAATGTTACACTTCCTTAGCAGATCAGCCGTATTATACTCTGAATGAACTCCATATACAGGAAAAGGCCTTGTTGGGGGAAATATTTTATTAAACTTGTGTGGATGTTGTTATAGTCCAAGACAGCAGCTGCAATTTGCAGTTTTTTTATATGCAGAGTTTATTGTCACAAAACATCCATGACTTTTGCATTCAAGGTTGACCTGTTGATGCAAGTGAATATAAGAACGTTAAAAACATTTGCCAAATGTGCAAATGAGAACGTCTGTCAGAAACTGTAAATAGCCAATAAAAGTTAGCTTTCTTACTGATTCAGAAGAGACATACTAACATACATGCCATCACCAAGAATGGAAAACCACTAAAGTCACACCAAAGCCAGGACATACTACAGCCATATTAATAAAATGACCATTCAACAACATGTTGCATCAGTCATATGTTAAATGCTTAGCCCTTAACACCTCTCCATCAAGACATGACTAAGACCACCCAGTGACAGGGTTACTATCCCAATAGTGTCCATGAGGTCATCTGACAATGAATGAGCTAAACTTATGGGGTGATTTTCCAAGTAATAAATGAGGATGAGCCTTAGGATCAATTGCATGTATCAAACACAGAGACTTCCCATTACCCAGATATAAATATTAATTTAAAATGAAACTACCACTACATGTTAATTTTATTCTAACCCTAGCGCTGCCTTGGTAATTATAATGTACCAGTGATGTTTCTCCCTGCTGCAATACCTGTAGGTCAGTGGGTAGTGTTGCCTCACATATCTCTTGTGAGCTCAACTCCAGGTCTAGGTTTGTTTATGCATATTTTGTAGTGTTTGTGTATATTATATTCACTTGTTAATCTGGATCTCTTCCCATAGCGCAAACACATTCAAGTGCCCTCATATCTCTGAATTGTCAATATTTGCCTTGTGTTTTCATTCATGTGTGCTGAATGCTGTAACCTTGGGTCCATGTTCACTCTGTGTGTGACTACCCTATAATTCTCCTTGTCAGCCGTGTCCCTCTCCACACACTCCTGTGGGTGTGTGCCCATGCTGATTTTCTCATCAGTTCTATCTCTCTCGTGTTCTTTGTTCCCTTTGTTGTATGTTTGTGTGCGTGCGCACTTTTGTAAAGTAACCGTCATGTATGTCCCTTTTCTGCATGGAGTAGCTGTTCCTCATAGTACAGTAACTGGTCCACTTCGAAGCAGTCGCTGGGCCGACCCACCAACTCGCTCAGGACGGCCCACACTTGAGTCTCGCTTTCTTGTTGCTGCCTGGCCTGCTTCAGGTACTCATAGGCCCTCTGGAACACCGTGGCTCCCAGCTTCTCCTGAATGGATCTTCACAAAATACACAGAGGCAGAACCTGTTGACACTGTGAGACCACAGTGCTTCCTCTGTGGCAAGGAGTACTATGTAACTCATTTATTTGTTTAGCAATAAGTTGCATCTCCAACCCAATGGAACTGAACCTTGTACAAGTTGACACCCATAATAGACTTACCACTTGTGGATAAATTAGCTATCAAGTGTAATTATACAGGGTGTTCATAAAGGAATTCAAGGGTGTCTGTAAACAAATTCATCCCTATTATCAATTAAAGGACGTGCTGAAATAAAATGGCTCCAGACAGACTAAAGCATCCATCATGAAAGCCTGGTCATTCTGTGCAGTTCTTATCTCTCCTACTGTGCTGTGCTAATGATTAAATAATGCTGTGTTGATGAACAAATAACAACTTACACAAAATTACTGCTAGTATAGCATTAACCATCACATTTGGTCCTTGCACTGGTATTGTGCACTACGTGTCATGTTGTCGATAATATTCTTTATTCTTAATATTCTGTTGTCGATAATATTCTCCACCTTTTTGACTCATTGTAATCGGTGCATGAACATTGTGCTTCACAGGACCTCTGAAGCAAAGCATTGTGAGACTCATGAATCACCTCTGACAGGTGTCAGGTCCACACAAGAAGGCTGTAAGTAAGATCCCTTACCTCTGGAGACAGGTCTGATTATATGGGCACCTCTGGGCCTGGTGGCCCTTTGAGACCCATCTCCTGAAACATGGCTGTCAGTTCCGTAATGAAGGAAGCAAGGAGGACATCAAGCATGGCCCAGAGGTGGAATTGGACCATGGGCAAGCCTGGGGCAAGTCTGGTAATTTGTTGCCTTTGGCTGAGATCTTGGTTTGTCTGTTACATGTCAGGGTAATGTCCCTTGTACCTTGCATGTCAGGCAATGTGGTCCTGAGATAGCTAACATTATCTGTGCATGAAATAAAGCTATCAGGATATAGAAAAGGTGGCAGAACAGAATGCCAAGGTGTTTATCATTCAGCAGTTCCATCGACAAGGTTGTATTGGCTTATGATACAATTCCACAGGCAGACCCCTGACACAGTGTAATAATAAAGTCTGTGTTACTGCTGAGTGTCACCTGCATCATACAAGATGTTTTAGGAGAAAATAAGTTCAAGAATGACTAGAATATATTAAATGAGATGCAGTAGTGCAAATCCACACTGCCTATGTGCAGCCTTGGATGAGTGGGTTCATCTCTCAGCCTTGCCCTGTTCCATATTCATCTACTCAACAGAGAACATGGCCTCCTGAGACATTGTATCTTGAGCATGGCAGGATCTTATGGAGGTCTCATACTTTCACATTTAGTTTGCGTTTGCTTTATGTGCCATTGTCTTCACTGCATTTACTGGTAATATTGTCTTGCCTCCTCTTCTTGGAAAGATAGAAACTGCACCCCTGGCCTTGATCTTTGTTATGGTAGAACAATGTATTGGGAACAATATCTTTATCGTTGTCACTTGTGTACAAGAATGACGTTTTGTATACACATTATTGAGACTTCCTAAGAAAATTATTTTGTTTAAACACAAGGTATAGTAATCTTTCTAGAGTTGTTTGTGCTATATGGCAGCTCAATTATTTGAATGCTATTTAAATGTTTTCTAGCATTTCTTTACATTGTCTTATGTTTTTCTCAGAGGAGACAAAAAAAATATTAGGGACTTTACTATGTAATACTAGCTCACTGAGAATGTTCAAACTTGCCTTGTTTTTCTGTGGATGTTCTCCAGGTGTTCTGCTTTCCCCTAATTTCCATAGTTAGGTTTGCTTACATGGAACCTACTTTTAAACCCCATGCTCTCCAGAACTGGTCTGGATTACTGAGACCCTGAATGGCCCTAAGTGACCATGGAAATTCAGGAGATTTACTTTGTTCATGTATAACTACTGTAGAAGTCTGAGAACCTTGCTTGGCTCTTAGGAGAGATTTGTCTTGATTGCACCATCAGCTTGTTTCTGTTCACAAAAATATTCTTTCTTTCAATGTCACATATAGCTTTGAGATTTGCCCCAGGCTCTGAGTAATTACAGTAACATACTACAAAGATTTATAGCTATAATCCTATAAGCCTCTTCAAAATGACCATTTCAGATATAAAGAAAAGGTGCTTCTCCATCAAATGAATCATTATAAGATCCTAGATTGGTTTTGTGAGGGAACTGTAATACTTATGAAGGAGATACAGGAACTTGAGTGCTGATTATTTCTGGGCTGAAGTGTTATAAATTGGTTCTCAGGTTGGTACGCTGTTCGCAGCTGCTGTGATTTCAGCAAACACCTGAGCTCACAGAGGGCTGGGGTGATAACCTTTCCAGCGTCTTTCTGGCATACTAGCTTGTTTTAGTGGGGACACTCTAAGGGAGGATTCCTTAGTTAAGACACAATCTAGGGAACGTACCTCAGTGAAGACAGCAATAACAGGGATTTTTCCTGCCAAGTACACCAACAATATCATATCACCGTACAGCCATACCTTAATGAGAACTTGAACATCATTGGCATAGCTCAGTGAGAACACCAGCATGTGGGGAATAGACTCCATATACATCATTACACTGGGTATGCTCTAAACCAGCATGTGTTCCCTCCAGTTTTGTCCAACCTACATGCTTTTGATCCCCAGGATCTCAAAGCAATACTTTGAATGTTGTGAGATGAAGTAGGAGTTTTTCACATGTCCTGAGTCACTAAAACGGGTCATCAATAACTTCACCCCATGAAGAATTTGCAAGCACCCCTTGTGCAAAAAATAATCTTCTGATGACATTTCCAGATTCTTAGCCAAGTGCTGCCTGATTTGTGGACTGTAAAATTGCTTCACATTTACTGCCACGGCACTCTCTAAGACAAATGTGACAGACAAAAATTTTAGCAAATTTGTCCTGCATTCATCATTCGTCATTGCTCACTGGTTTTAAACACTTCTGTTACCAGTCCATTAGCATATGGGTCGTTTGCAAGGTAAATGAAGTGGCATGATGGTTCAGCAGTGTAACAGGGAAAGTCACATCACAGCAGCCAGTCGGGTGCCTCTTTTTAATCACACAGTGTCTGCAAGTGGGAACACATAGGTTAAGAATCAATGCCTTGCTGTCAGGGGGATGAAGATGGGTTTGTAAAAGATGCCTCAAGCAGTGATCCATCAGAGGACGGATTGCAATAAGGAGGAGGAGGAGGAGTTGGAGGAGGAAAAGCCTGAGTGACCCTTGTGAGGACTACACACGCACACATACACACTCAGGTACAAACAGAAAGGACTTTGGAGGATGACACAGCTAGACAGCCAGTTTGAAAAGTACACATGCATACACATGCCCAGAAAACCAACAATGATCAGTATTCCGTAACAGCCTCCTCACTATATGTTGACTTCATTACTGACTTTTTCACCTTATTATTTATTGGCTGCCTGTCTGCTCCATTGTCTGTTCATTTAGTACCTATACCACATTTAATGCATTCATTGGCATCTGTCTCTCCTCCATGGTTGCCTTTTCAGTGTATTTGGCTGTCAGCTGGCAACCTCTATCCTTCATTGTCAGTTCATTTGCTGCCATCAAAAAGTTTAATTTGCTCCTTGGTTTCAAATAATTTTCAAATACCTTTTTCAGTATCAGTTTTAGTAGTATTCTTAATTGCTAGTATGTTCCCATCAAGTTTGAACTAATTGCCTCATGAAGGAAACAGAGCAATCAGAATAAACCAGAAAAGCATGCAGACTCCCCTTAGGCTATACCAAATTAACCAAACCAAATACTGTAAGAAGGCAAGGCAAATTGCTACATGCAGAACATCTACATGATGCCCTCATCTGAATTTATTCTCAGAGTCGACCACAGGACTTTCAGCTGCTACTGGGATAAAAGCAAAAGACTGAGTGCTATATCAGCACAGTGTGTTGCATAACCAGAGCAATTATCTAAGCACTCATCAGCAGAGCATTATGGGGATGTAAACAAACACTGTTGCCCTACTGCTCTAATCAGTGCTATTAGGCTGAAGGCTGTCATGCTGATTTAAGGGAACTAATCAGGACTGTCCAATCAGATGGCTGTATATAAAAGCACACCCCCCTCTCCTCAGCTGATTACTTAAAAGCTCTGAAATAATGGTCAAAGCCCTGTGGGTTTTTACATAGGTGATTCTACCCAGTGCTAAGCTTGTCTCTCCTGCTGCTTTCATGATGATACAATAGTGGTCCTCTGATGGATGTCAGAGTGGGGCATTCCTGCAGAATTCACACCAGCTGTGCCAGGTAATGTAACAGTTATTACTGGAAAGTATTATGGTAACAATGACATAAATGGGAGTATAAAGAGCGGTAAGAAGCACACCAGTTAAGAGACTGGGAAGGAAATAAAGTATAAAACTGCAGCTTTTTACATAAGACTAAAAACAAGAGAAGAAAAAGGTCCTACACCAGACTCACAATTTACCACAAGCCACTGGAATTTCTGAATTTCTTCCAGGACAGCATGTAAAATCACTGCAACAACATTTCCCCTGAATGCTGTATGGAACCATCACTTGTCACAGGTTCACCCCTGCGGCACCTGACTGGGTCAAACACCACACGGGCTATACTCCTGTGTTAGACACGTGTTTGCTTCCTGTCTCCTTGATTGTTCCAGTCCACGGTGCCTTTGAGAACAACAGTCTCCCGAGACCAAGAGCAGCGCTGAACACCTCCTGAAATGTGTGACAGGTTTAGTTACACTCACACAGGTATGCTGGAGTTTAACGCGATTATTCTGGAGAAACTGTAGCTTGTTAACAGGCTCTTCTCCTTCTCATCCCCACAATGATTCTGCAGAGTTCAGTTCAGTTCTGGTTGACAACAACAGGCCCAGACAAGCATGTCCCTCAAGGGCTTTTTTCACCATTATGGCCTTGCTTTCTACGAAGAGTTTGTAGTGGTTTGCCAGGGGGCCACAGCTTTGAAGTGTCTGAGGAGAGACTCACTGCTGGACTTAGATATCTGCTCACCTGTCAGCCTTAGCTCACCAGACAGTGGTCTCATGGTTGGACCTGCCACAGGTAAGCAGGTTCGACTGCCACTTTTGTGTCATGAGGGAGGTTTTGCTTCAGGAGCTTGTGGACCACTAATTTGCACCAATGTAGTAGTCACACCAGGCTTTAATGCCTCGCCACATGAAATGCTCCTGTTGGTTGGCTCACAGACTAATGTCTGTAATACAAGGCTCAGACAACTGGCCTCAAAACAAATTGGTGACCATCTCACTTTCAGAGTCAGTGTATAATCGTGTTTTAAAGGCCATTTAGTGGCTTAGATTGATGGTGGTGTGACACAAAGAGGTCCCGGGGCACAGGGGGTCGTACTCACTCTCTCATGCGCTGCACCCGGGCCTCCGCCGTGGAACGGTCAGTCACAGTCGCAGCGAGGGGATGCTCGCAGTCTGCATCCAGCGCCTGTGCACATCCTGGACATAAACCGTTACATTTACACCCAACCTGGCAGCAAATGGCAAAGCTGTTAAAGCAGTGGCCATCAAACACAGACAGGGTTCACTAAGGTCTTTCACTGCCTGAGTGAAAACTGATTAAATCTGAAATAAAAATCGTAGGCTAAGTCAGCTTTCTTACTCTCTGTACTGTAAATACATTTTCCATGCTATTGACCTCTGTTTTGTCCTTCATAAATATTAATGAAAAAGTGTCATGCTTGCCCCTCATTGTATTTTTATACATATTCTCTATGACTCCTTGTGTTTTTGCTTCTTTGGCAATACTTCTAAAGTGGCTGTCTGTTCCCTCATAGTTATCTGTTACCTTTATTTTACCACTGACTTCTCATTGGATCTTAATAAACATCCCTAGTTTTCCGTGCCTTCCTTTGATGCACAAACACCACCCTCCAGCCCTCCCACTTCTGTTGCCCCCAGTTTATGTTTAGCTCTGTTTAGCAAAAGGTCCAATGGCACTGATTGGTTTGCTCATTCTGTGCTCTTTGTTGTCCATTACATCTTTATGCACCCATATGCCCTTTCTTCTGACACTGGGTTTGTTAAAGGCGCTATATGAGAGGTTTCCAACCTTTCCAACCTTAGGGTCACAACCCTTTGTGGGGTTGCCTGACATGCAAATGTGGTCAGGAGAAAATGGGTAAAAATAGACTTATTTATCAACTACTATTTTAGTCCCTCCCCTGATCCACAATTTGAAAGGGGCTCACTCAGCAAGACGTGAGATTGCAGCAGTCCCCCACCCACTGCTCAGTAGCTCTAACTGAGATGTTGGGTTATATATAGACCTTAGTTAAAAACACATATGAATGGAAGGAACTATCAGTCATGTTTAAACAGCTGGAGTCCTAAAAAAAATCAAACATTAAATCAGAGTCATGAGCCAAGGCTGGGATGTAGAAGTCTCACAGTTCAAATCCTAGCCCAATCACCAGATGTGTCCCTCAGGAGACACTGTGTGCTAATTCCCTGGGTGTCAAAAAATGGCTGCCCACTACTCCTGCACCCTGGGATGGGTTAAACACAGAGAATGAATTTCCCTGTTGTGGGACTAATAAGGAATTAATAAAATAATAAAGAGCAGACATCTATATTACTGTATGAGCATATAAGGAAAATAAATATTGACAATGTAATAGAATTTATTATTAAAGAGTGTTGATAACAGAGACAATGAATTAATTATGATTATTTCCCATTCATTGATGATTATAAATAGAGTTAGCTACTACAGTAATCAGGTCAAGGAATCACAATTAAAATGCTATTTGAAGGGTACACATTAAGGTGCACTGTACCTGAAGTGCTGTCTTGGTTTCAGGTGAAAGGTACAGTGGTGGGAAATCTTTGACATGTCTGACTGTGGTACCAGTACAGGCCCTTTTTCAGGTGAAGAAGTAAAACGGCTAGAGTTCAACAGGGCTTTCAGTGGTTAACCCAAGTGCAGGGAGGAGAAAAATGTTTTTATAAATATGCTCATATTGTGTCTGTGTTGCTCCAATGTCTATGTTTGGAGCCCAGAAGCCCAATATAAATCCTTACCTTCCATTTTGTATGTTGAACGGTACAGAAAAATAAATCAGTCACATCGTTACTCACCACTGGCATTCTCCAGAACATTCTCCATATATTTCATCATGGCTTCCAGGTCACTGTCCTGAATGGAGAAATGGGTCACTACAGACACTCATGGGCTAACCAGTTCAACACCCTGAGCAATGCATTCTGGGAGAAGAATTAATAAATTTTGTGCCCAGCTTCTGAGCTGGATATTTGAAACATCCATTCAACCTCAAAGTACAACAAAAATGCCATTCTGGAGTTTTAGATCTAAAAGTTTTGCGTTAAGTGAACATACGGTAAGCAGGAGATATGCTTTGGCAATGAGGTGACTTCTGTTAAACTATTGTGCCAGTGTACAACCACTCAGGCTGGAGGTCAAAATGCACACCTGACCCCACCCCACTGCACTCCACTAATTTAGTCCTGAGGAACCTGACTTCACTATAATGGATGGCGCCACAGAGGCTGAGTGAAATCACACCATTGAGGTAATTCAGTAAGAGATTCTTTCTCTTAAGGAGACAGGAAGTGTGTGAGTGAACTGTGGGCTGACGCCAGCTTCATTGTTCATCATCCCTGGTGACAGCTGGGTTTCCTCCTTCCATGGCCCTGTCTGCCCCCTCCCCCCCACTTCAGTTTCTGCTCTTTCTGTGATAATGGTAATGACATTCTTTGCATTTCGACATGGAGCCTCAAGCATTGCTTTGGAGAGCAAAAAGCTATAGTTGAATTAAACTTGGGTAGGACACAATGAAGAGCACATGCTGAACCTACAGGTATGGAGTGTGCTGTCACTTCTTCTAGAGGGAAATGCGTACATACAGAGTGCGCCATTACAAATTACAAGGAAGCACATATTGGTGGATTGTGTAATTTTGGGCAATGGGGGAAGGAAAACCCAAATCAATATTGAGTAAGCCTCATTATTGCAGTGCGTAACCCCCTGCCTCTAGGTCAAATTTTTTGTCTTTTAGTTTCTCCAATCCCTCAAGTAATTGGCAATAGCAATCTTAAATTCCTTTTGATTTGGTTGTAAAATGCTTAAAAAATATATTCAGCTGTCTAAATACATGTATATTAAGTACAGAACACCCATCAATTTGCTAAACCGCTTCATCCACTTCAGAGATGCAGGAGGCCTAGAGTCCATCCCAGGAAACTCAGGGCACAGGAACACCCTGGATGGGGGGGCCAACCCATTGCAGGGCACAAGCATGCATACACTATTGGCAATCTGGAAACCCCCATAACCTAACCAGCATGTACTTGTACAGTGGGAGAAAAGTGGAGAACAGCCACCAACCACTGGGAAAACACGCAAACACTACGCACACAGCCCCAAGGCGAGAATCGAGGCCCAGTCCAGGAGGTGCAAGGCAATAGTGCTAACCACTACACCACCACACCACCTAACTACAGAACATATAAAAATTATAATCTGCCTTGAATGAAAGTGTTTTTTCAATAGTGAAAGTAAAATGTGCAGTGAACCTAACCTGGGTTTAGGCTTCATTTTAGTCCAGGCTCAGTGCCTGCACACCTGGCTAGATTAACAGGATGTAAGGATATTAAGTGAAAGGGCTGAATGCTGAGACATGCTTTATCGCCCCTGTTCTACACAAACAGGTCTTACTGCCAAGGCTCTCTTGCCAAACCGCTGCAGCTCCTATTTTGTGGCTTTCTTATTTCTCTTTGCATGCTGTTACTTTTAATTTGTTATGTAAACTTTCTATGCATGTCTCATGTGCCACTCTGGAAAACTCCTGGGGAGATATTGAAACGAAAATGGTAATGTAGGACCCTTGGTGTCTCCCTTGGGAATGATTTCTCAATCAAATGGACAAGTTTGTGCCACCCAAACTAAATAATATGTGAGTGGCTGAAGCCAACAAAAACGTCCAACAGGAAAGGTTTTCTTGGATATTTTAAACAGTTGTGACCATTTCTTTCTGGAGCATTTACATTGCATGTTTGTGTTTTAATTGCTAAGATTCTACACACCTGCTTTCTGACTGGGAAAAGTGCGATCTGAGACTAACTGCTCCTAGTTCAGCCAGAAACCTAAACATCTGCTCAGGACCACTGGCTGCATGCTGTGCATATAAACTGTCCTTGTGTTAACTGACAGCCTTTCATTTGCAAGCACAATGTTCACAGGCTTACAGTCTGGTATTACCAGTGCAATAGCTGGATCTCCTATTTTCGCATGTAACTATGTGGACAGAACCTTATTGTTACCCCAACAAAGAAGAACAGATTCTTGATTCTTTCTCTAACAAGTTCAGGCACAGCAGCAGATCCACTCCTAGAACAGGGCAAATTGTAATGTCACATTCAGGTGTGTAATGTCAAAGCCACCTGCTTTCATACCTGTCCACATGTAAGGCCTTCATCAACCTCCTCTTCATCTTCGTCAGAGCAAGACTCGAACCCATCCTTGTCATAGTAGGCCTCAGCTGTCAGAGGGTCCTCAGGAATCTCTACAGGAAAAAAACAGATGGGCCCAGAAAAACACGCTGTCTTTAGGGCGACTTTACAACCAGGAGAAGTGCCACAAGTCAGCACCATTGGGGTGTGTGGAAATAACTGCTGTCCATTAGGTAGTATAAAAACATATATACCTGTGTTTTACTCACAGCTGTATTTAGTAGAGTTTTCAAAGCAGATAAAATATTTACTGGCAACAGTGTATCTGCACATTTTATCTGGCCTCCCTTATAAGTGGATGCTAGGAAAATAGGAGTGGACAGAATCAGCGATTGACAGAAGGACAAACCTATGCTTGGCAGATGCAATAGATGAGCTGTCAACACTGCAGTGCGTCTTTTGGACAAGCCTCCCCAAGAGGCCGCTGTGTCACTCTCCATTTGTGCTGGATAGACCTTGTGGTGCTCTGTCCCACACATCAATGAGCGTGAAGTATGTTCAGGGCTTATCCCTATATAGGCAATTTCACTGAATGTTAGCACAAATATTAGCCTACACTTTAAAGTACATGTTTAATGTTAATACCAATGTAACCCCATGACATTTTGCATGTGTTATGTATGTGTTTGTAATATGGTTTGTCATGTTGTTAGGTATATGTTGAGTTTTGTATTTGATCCGCCCATTTGTGTTTTAA
>JABJVR010001944.1:8072-18273 GCA_025773905.1 Chitala chitala
CGGACTCTGCTCGTATACTGTTATAGGCTGTAAGTGTTCACCGGAGTGCGGACTCTGCTCGTATACTGTTATAGGCTGTAAGTGTTCACCGGAGTGCGGACTCTGCTCGTATACTGTTATAGGCTGTAAGTGTTCACCGGAGTGCGGACTCTGCTCGTATACTGTTATAGGCTGTAAGTGTTCACCGGAGTGCGGACTCTGCTCGTATACTGTTATAGGCTGTAAGTGTTCACCGAAGTGCGGACTCTGCTCATATACTGTTATAGGCTGTAAGTGTTAACCGGAGTGCGGACTCTGCTCGTATACTGTTATAGGCTGTAAGTATTCAGTGGAGTGCGGATTCTGCTTCTAAAAGTATTAAATGTAGTTAATACCTACTGTAATTCCTGTTCATGGAGCAGGTTCCGCTTGATAAAACAAGTTGGTAAAATATATACACTTTTCAAAAGTGTGTAGTTTTAACAGCATGAACAGGTCTTTGTGGCACTCTTGCCTCCGTGTTTTCTCCCTGACATGACACTTACTAAATCATTTTCAGTGTAGGTTTGAGAAAACAGCTTACATCTCACACTCCTCTAAAGGGCAGATCAAGACAGTGCACATTAAGGGCAGAGCAGAAAAAAATTATTTGCTTTACAGTTGTGGTCAGGTTTTTGGTTAACATTATACGATTAGTATGTATAAAATTCTGTGTGTGCCATCTGTAATAACATATGTCTTCTCAGTCTTTCTACAGTTTTGAAATAAAAACTAATAATTTTACCTTGGTTTTCTTCTTTCTTACAATGTTAGTCGTAGTGCTGTGCTTGGTAGTACTCTGATTGTAGGGGACAGAACATTGTTGCTTTAATTGTTGTATTTGGCTTGAAAAACAATCCCATGTTAGATGGGCCACTTACTTAATAGATGGGATAAATATTTGGTAAAGGTAGTAGGAGGTTCTGCAGAACAAAGCATATATTATTTTCAAAATCAGTGGGAAAAGGTTTCAGGCTTAGGCACAAATATCAGGCAAGCAAGAGTGTCACACTTGAGAATATTCGAGATGAGAGTTTAGTGAGGTGGGAGTCTCAGCATGGTTGGAGTCTCAGCAAGGAGAGTGTCTTAGTGAGCTGGGAGTCAGAGAGGAGAGTATCTTAGCAAGGTTGGGGTCTCAGCGACGGGAAGGCAGAGACATGAGGGTCAGTAATGTGTAGGGGACACTTTCTTGAAGATCTTTTGGGAGCTCTAATGGTCTAACTGATATCTTTTATTCCCATGATGCTCTGCATATGACCCCCCCCCCCACAACCCCGATTTAGTTCGGCTTGTAACAGCTGGTTACTGTGACTGCCTGGGGACAGAGAAGCTCCTACAACTGTCCACCCCTTCATCCTGCATGTTTTGCCACATCACTGGACAAGGACATAGTCCCTGTCTCTTCGTGGAACTTTCTGTACATGAGTTTTGAGAATGGAAAGTAGACGTGTATGTTGTCATGGCAACCTTATGGTGCAGCTTGTCTTTACACTGTTCAGTTGACCGATCGTTCATTTACTTTCAAATCGTGTGGCCAGGTCAAGGTCGTGGTGGACCTTTAGTCTGTCTCAGACAGCACAGGGCACGAGGCAGAACACCCCCTCCCTCTCACCATCAGCCTGATGTGGCATACGAACGAAAGTCAGGAAGGAGTGTAACAGGGCTCCAGCCTGACAAATACAGTGATGTCCAAAGACACTCCATGTTCTAATCTCAGGAGTGAATGTGTTCTACTCCTTACCATTATGCTTAACATCAGTTTAGGTGTGTACGTTATAGGTTTTTTTTTTTTTTTTTATTTACCAGCCACTTTTATCCAAAGCAACTTACAATTTTTCACATACATGTTACAATGAGCTAATGCTGGGTGTCTTGTTCAAGGACACACCTGATGGCTGGGCTGGGATTCAAACCAGAACACTTCTGCATCCTAGTCTGATGTTCTACCCATTGAGCCACAAGGCCGCTTTATCAAAAATATTCAGTTGTGCAAAGGTTATCCCTTGGTTTAGCATCAGGTAAGGGTAGGTCTATTATAGGATTTCCTTGGCAGTGCTGTTTATGAAATTGTTTCAGTTCTGCAGAGGTAGTCAATTTGTATGTGAATTACAGTCATCCTTTTCTACTCAGTTAGTGTTTGTCAGTGTTTTCCCACCTCCGCCTGGATCTGTTACCTGTCTTAATTAACGTATTTAAACCGGATTTTGACAAAGCCACAGCAAACACAACACAGCATATACCAGTGTATGGATTTGTATTACACACACATTTGCACATGCACACACATACATACGTACAAAAGCAATTTCTCTGTCACGTCTATTTTCTTCAGTTAACCCCCAGCTTCCTCACCCCCACCTCCCCCACGCAAGATTAGAAGAAATGAAATGCTTTTTCCCCCAAGTCAACATTTTTTTCTTTCTTTCTTGAATGATGAATGTGCCTCGTTTAAGACTAGCAGTGAAGTGTGATGTGTCATTTTGCAGACGCTGCTGAAATATTTATACATTCAGGATTCGGTAAAGAGGGGAAGAGGACTGATGAATCACTAGGATTTAAAGACATATTAGCCATATATGAAATGGAGCGCTGGTGTCTGATTCTTGTCCACATTGTGTGCACCAGTAGAAACAGAGTTCTCTTTGGTAGGGGTGCTCCACTCAAGCAAGAGCACGCCTACAATATTATTGCAGAACTCTGCACTTGTTTGGCAAATACCCCGTGTGTCTCTTGTGCTAGATTGTGGGTTTGTCTTGTTTTCCTTGATCTTTGAGCAGAACTTAAAGAAGGGTAATACTTGTAGTTACTTCAGTTTAGCTCAGGATAAATCATCAAGGTTATAGATTTTCTTCTGAAAAATTTTCCTTCTTCAGTTGTACTAACCAAGCACAAGTTTGGAGACATTTGCCTGTTAGTGCTCTGAGAGATTCATAAATCAAACGAATGCCATGCATTCTGAACTGATCGATGCTTTTACATGTCAATGAATGGTTACATTTTTCCAGAAGGAAAATACAACTTTTTTCAGAAGCAGATAACTGAGGTCACACTAGAGTGGGCTGTTTTCTTTTGTATCAAGTTAAAACCTCTCTGAACTGTAACGTTTCATCAAACGGACAATTCTAGTGAAGAATGAAAAAAGCAGGAGAAACATGACGTGTGAATGGGAGTCACACAAGGTGAGTCACCTTGTTCAGAATAATTTGTGAGCGTTTAATGGTTAGTCAGCTAATACTGATAACAGCATGAGGAATTAAGAAGGTTGTGACAGACAATGGCACCTACTGAAGCTCTCTCGGAGTATTTTCCCATTGGCCTCATGTTCTTAACCCTCTGCTTTGGCCTGGAAATGTTTGTCACAGTGATGTTCCCAGTGAAGTCAAGCTACGGTCACATACTCATGCTCTTCTCTTTGTGTTGTGGTCCCACAGGTCACAGTCCATTTGATTTACTGTGAAGATTTATGTTGGAGACAAACAGACTGTTCATCTATGTTAAAATATAGCCCAGACCAGTCAGCTTTCTGAAAAGTGATTCCTGAACATTGTACATGTCCACGTACAGCTGCTTTGGCTCATGAAATTTCTTTAGCTTTATATCCTCGTCTTTATCTCCTCATCTTTATCTCCTCGTCTTTATCTCCTTGTCATTATCTCCTTGCCGTAATCACCTGCCGCTATCTCCTCCTCATTATTTTCTCATTATTTCCTGGTCTTTGCAACTTGACATTTTTTGTAATAATCTAATGTTACTTCTGTGTTTGTTCCAGTCATTTGCTTGTTCACTCATTCAGACATTCCTGAAAAATCCATTTTAGCATGATGTCATTCACAGAATTTAATCACGTGATTTTTTGTCATCTTTGCTGAAAAATGGGTTTAGCTTGAGCTAATGGAGGTGATATTTTCAGGCTGTGTATTACTCATGGACATCAAAATAACAGCTCAGTGAGACGTACCAAACCGTTAATCTCACAGACATCTGGCAGTTTAACCCTGACTGTAACCCCCATCTTTGACTGCTCATTTAAGATTAATGTTCCTACAAATGCCCCCCCCCCCAGTGCTGCCAGATAACATGTTGTGTGTTGAGGACCTAAACTTTGGGGTGGATAGTCCTCACAGGTGAGGTTTGGCTTGTGAGCCCAGGATGCAGACCTGCTTTTGCAGTTAGTTGAGCTGCAACTCTGTGTGCTTCTCTCGGAGTTCAACTTGGGGCCAACCAGGCATGGGAGACGAGCACGCCGGAGGCAGGGGGGACCATACGCACACCCCCCAGAAAAGCAGTGCTTTCACATGCATTCTTGCTGTCACACTTCTGACTGTTCCGGAAGGTTGGCTTGCATCCATAGCAATTCCATCTCCATCTGTCACCCGAGTTGAAAGAAGCGATGCAAACCTCCTCTTCAGCTATTGACTCCATGACCTTTGTGCCTTGGTGTCTATTTCTGCTCCCTTTTTCGTAAGGTTTCAGCGTCTCTTCATGGTTGGCCTTGCTTTACCACTCGTTGAAGGTGTTTTGCTAAGTCTCCTGAGTAGCCACAAAGTGAGCAGCCCACGTTGGCATGTTGAGCTGGTGGACTTCTGAGTGCAGATTGTTCTAACACAATGTTGACATTTCCAAACCAGCCTTTGCCATGTCTCATTGCTACCCTTTGTGTGGCGATGTCTTCTGACCCCCCAAAAGCTCAGCAAACATACCGGCAGATTCTGCCACCGACCACACCCTGTCAACCCCCCAGGAACAGCACAGTGAAATGCCAGCATAATAATCAACCCATTTTGTGTACATCAGCAGCACTAGAGGGACCTGTTCTGTTACAAGATAGAGGTGCTGAAAAGGGTCAGAGCAAAGCTTTATGTATGTCAGGTGATACTAAGAGAAAATCACAGGTGCATTGTGGGTATTTCCCAGAAATTCAACGAGTAGTTTGTGGTGTGGCAACAGCTCACACACCGTAATGCCCTGTTTACTTCTAGCATGGGATTAATGGCTTTTTGTTGAAAGCACACTGCATGCAGATGGCTTGATGTTGTGTCTTTACCAATATCCCGCACCCAGAACCGTGTCTGAAGGTTGAATGTTGCTATTGATGGTCTCTCCGCTGTTCTCCTCTCCAGCCTTCCTCGCAAACCGTGGGTGGATAAATTCTGCCGTCCAGTCACCTCCTGTGAACGGCTCGCGGCAAAATCACTTGCACAGCATGCGAACACCTGACCTTGAACTCGCGGAATAAGTAACAAAGCCCACTTTGTTTTAATGCTCTAAAATAAATATCTTCTCATGGCCTGTTGCTGTGGTTTAATTCTGTGGTTTAATTTACAGGCTGTTTCTGTTTTTATGTATTTTAATCCTTGCCTTGTGGTTGAAGTAATTTGCTTAGTACAAGTAACTTGTGAAAAAGCATTAGTTTGCTCTGTCTGACCAAAAAATAAAATATTGATTAACGGATGAGCTGTGGGTAATTCTCTCCAGAGTGCTCACAACATTATTCATTCAGTGGAGTATGTCACACACAGCAGCTTCTTCATGCATTTGGCTGCAGACATTAGACTTGTGATTGACAGGATTCTATCATGTGATCATAGCGCTGGATAATTCCCACCTGCCCTCACGTTATCAGTAGGTTGTGTGGAAAATGTGTTCCAGCTGTATATCTTTGTTTCCATTAAGGTAATTTCACTCAGCTTTCACCTCTGATCTGAGGTCAGCAGTTGCTGACAGGTGACACTTGATTGGTGTATTGGTCTTGTAGGTGTCACTGGATGGTTTTAAGTAGTGATATTTGAGTATAATGAGCTGCAAATGAACTATTTCGTAAACGCACAAAAAGACAAATACCAGATGTGAGTGGCTATCACATGTCACCATGTACCTCTTACACATACATTTAATTGCTACCCCATACAGCCAGTTTTTTACACACATTCACTCACACACGCAGTCACACACACGCACTCATACGCACGCACTGATTTGATTGTGACAATGGTGCCTAATCAAAAGTTGGCCTCCTGGTTCTGTTTGTGTATTGAGGCAGGAAGAGCCAATCAGACACCAGCGCCATGCTTAATTAACGGAGTGGCAGTACCAGGTATACCTGCAGTGACAGTTACAACCGCTGCTCAATCAAGGTGACGGCCAGCCTCCAGAGGCTGTGCCAGTGTTGGGGGAGAGATGCGACTGCCCCCCCTCGCCCCCAGCTGTTTACTTACCAGTGTTTATCAAGCTGAAAGTGAAGAACACGCTTCACTGGCCCCGACGTATATCTGCTGGGGGGAAGTCGTTCATCCCTCCAGCACCTCCCCCACCTTCTGCTCAGCAGAGACTGAAGCACGCACGCAGGTTAGAATGCCACACGTTATGGTTAAGACAATTTGTTCCCTGTCTCATATTTGCCAGCAGGAGGTGCTAAAGAGGAGCTTTGTTGCAACAATGCACATACAGATATGTGTGTGGTCTGCAGACCAAAGAAATGATGCTGAGAAAGGCGACCCACCCACTTGCAGAGCTGCGATGCGTTTCATTGGCATGTGCACCGATGTAGGAAACTCCAGAGGATCATTTCCACGTTGGCAAAGGTGCTAAGTTCTGTGTGTGTGTTGTGGAGGGGGCACCGTCTGGCAGTGTTTGCAGATGAATGAAAACTGTGAAGGGAAGAAGTTAAAACTCTGTTATGAAAGCGATAATTAGATCCCAGTGCCAACAGCGCTGCTCTCGGCTGACTTCGTGAACACCCACAACCCCACTAGATTTTGCTGGGCTTTTTGCAGCACGGGTCCCATTTTTGGCTTTTGTCAGCCACTGTGATGGACTCACCTGTGCGGCTACCTGCCACGTTCGCCATCTGTCCCTTTGTCTGTAGCCAGGCACAGTTCGAGTCACCTTCGCGCTTTAACACGTTTATGTATAACAGCCTTTTTTTGAGAAGCATGATACACACACACACACACACACACACACAGCTCACTTTGAGTAAGTGGAACTGATAGCACCATTGTTAAGAGAGCCAGTGTCATGTTTCTTGTACACATGGGTGTTTTCGATAATTCGATGCTGTGGACAGGTCACATGGAAACAGCTGTGTTCTCGACAGCCCCTGAGTACACAAGCTCATCCAGGCCTGACAAAGCTGGTTCTGGTACAGTCCAGGAGGCATCAGGGTCACGGGCTGCACTAACGGATTAGCCTCAGCGTAGATCTGCAGGACCCTTTTAGTTGTGGCCGAAGAGCACGTACAGCACAGGGTATGTGAGCGATATAACCACACTCCTCTGCAGAACAGGGGAAAACAGCACAACACACTGAGCACAGTAAAGAGATGTTTACATTAAGCTGATGTCTCATTGGTTTATGGGTAATGCTCTTGTTTTCCAAAGTGTCGAGTGACTCAACACTCAGGCCACCATGTCCCAGGACCACCGGCACTGGGTGTAACACACCAATTTTAGGCAGACCATCCTTTCATTCGTGCCAGTTATTTTATGTGGACGCAGGTTTACCCACGTCACAGATGGGAAATGCATGTGCTTGATCGCCATGGCGCTGTTGTGTGCGGGAGAGATATAGGCGGTGTGGATCGAAGCCAGGCTTTCTGGTGACAGTAACGTATCCAGGGTGGGGCAGGTAGGACACATACACATAAATCCACTACCCCCTCCCCAGGGCTTTCCTTAAGCACATTTTTCTCTACATAAGCGTATGCCCAGTGACCTTAGTGCGATCTTTGTGTGCTGCTGTGTCTGTTCTTTGATGGTTCTTCCTCTAAGGTTTCATATACTTGGAGAATCCTACATAAAGACATTACCTGGGTGGCCTAACCACTGAAGGGCAGTGGCATTTATGCTTTGTTAAACATCTTAACATGCAAGATGGCTATTACCTCGTCCGACTTCAACCTGAATCTTCAGGAGCTGTACCTTCACAAATCCCTGATGGTTTACGGTCTGACATCAATGATAGGCTTATGTGGTACCAAAGTCAACTCTTAAAAAATCCATACATTTTACCAAAAAAAATCTCAGACGTCGATAACACGGTGTTTGCCTGAGATATTTTTTCCTGTATTCTGATTCAGACTTGTTTAATTTACATAAAGAGCAGATGCAGTTATTCAATGTTTAATATAAAAACTCTGTGGCGGTCGACACACTGTGAGGTGGATTATGGTCTGGTTCATAAATGGTAACTTTCAGCAAGTGAAAAAACAGCATTGCTGAAGTTTTGATGACGTGTCCAATGGAAAGAGATTCAGTTCAGGGTACAGGTGGCCCTGCAGGGCAGCCATGTTTCACAGGTAAGAGCAGGGGCAGCCAGCCGTCCCCTGTAGCACCGACGGTGCTGTGACTCAAACAGCCTCCTCAGGAAGCCACGCATGTGAGCGCTCATGACTGAAACATGGACACATGGTCCAAGGTCCATGCATACATCCTTTCTCATCTCTCTGTCTCGCTCACTGTTTCTCTGTCTGTCTCTGTTTCTTTATGTTTCTGTCTCTCTCTCTGTCTCTCCCTGTTTCTCTGTCTCTCTCCCTCTCTCTCTCTCTGTTTCTCTCTCTCTCTCCCTGTCTCTCTCTCTGTCTGTCTCTACCTGTTTCTCTCCCTCTCTCTCTCTCTCTCTCTCTCTCTCTCTGCCTCTCTCCCCCTCTCTCTCTCTGTTTCTCTCTCTCTCTCCGTTTCTCTCTCTCTCTCTCTCTCTCTCTGTCTCTCTCTGTCTCTCCCTCTCTCTCTCTCCCTGTTTCTCTCTTGCTGTCTCTGTTTCTCTCTCTCTCTCTGTTCCTGTATCTCTTTCTATTCCCCCCCCTCTGTCCCTCCATCTTTCTCATCTTTTTTTTCCCTCTCTCTTTCTCATACTCTCTCATCACATGCATACCTCCATGCCTTGGAATCCCATATACTTCCCAAATCTACCCAACTGACCCTAAGCTTGAAATATGCAATTGTTTAATAAGGGCTGAATGGGCTTCATTTTCTGATGCATATGTAGGTATGTCTGTTGTCGTGGTAACATGAGATAGTGCCTAAATCCAGTGCTGTTCTCCGCAGCACTTTCTGATGGTTCACACACGTGATATTTCCTAGTATGACGTACTGAGGACATTTGGATACCCTGCTGTTGGGTCTGACTCCACACATCAGGGCTACTTCATATGACCTAATCTCTAACTCTAGAGTTCTTTTTTGTGTTTCTTTTCATTTTGTCTTAAGTGTGCAGTTGAGAAAGGCATAATATAAAAAGAAATTGAATGTAAAAGAATAGAAGTCAGTATACTTACAATAAATAGGCTCTGTGTTTATGAAAAAGCAGAGTTGAGCAGTATGGTCCCAGCTGATATTGTGTGAGTGGGACTACAGAGTGTTTGTTTTGCCTTATAATGAAAAACTGAGTTTGACAGAACCACGTAAGTATCTTTCACAGACCGATATAACCATAATGAGGCCCTCTTCCTCTTTAAGTACACATGTTCATTCTGACTGTCTGGAGAACAGTGGCACAGACATATCGAAATGGCAGTGATGGTCCTGCTAGAAGCCAGCACAAAGTGCTCTTTTCGCTAATTGGCTCCAAGTCGGCGTGAGGATCGATACGGAGGGGGACATACAGGCCATGAGATGGTCATCTGGCCATAATCACAATCTTAACCTTATGTGACCACATCCCCTTCTTTTCCTTTTTGGCTGGAGGCATCTCCTGTCACCCTGGCAGTTAGCATTGCACTGAACACACACACACACACACATACACATATATATATATATATATATAATTTTTTTTTTTTTTCCAGTTGCTGCAATCATGTTGAAAGAACAGCTCCAAGACCAACAACAGCTCACAGTGCAGGTCTGTGTCAAAGAGCAGCCTTTATTTTTTATGTGAGCAAAAAGACACACATTGCCAACCTCTGCGTACACACAGACACGCAGTCTTCCAGCCGAAGCGCAGGCTGATCCCCAACCTCAGAATCAGCATCAGAATTAGCTTTATTCGCCAGGTGTGCGCAAACACACAAGGAATTTGTTGTGGTTTTTTCTCAACCTCACCCCTAAAGGAGTCACCAGGACAACAACAACTAACACATTTTGTTTGTCTCAAATTCCAAAAAGGTGCACAAAGCATTAAAAAGGGGGCGGCCACACAAAGAGTGAAAAAGGGGGTGGGCACACAAAGAGTGAAAAAGGGGGCG
>JABJVR010001945.1:0-18272 GCA_025773905.1 Chitala chitala
ACAGTGCAGAAAATGTAGTTACAACAATGATAATGCTAAACTGTTGAGTTGTACAGTCTAACAGCAGTGGGAATGAAAGATCTGCGGTAGCGGTCCCTCCTACACTAAGGGTGTACCAATCGCCCGCTGAAGGTGCTGCACAGGACCTCCACTGTCTGGTGCAGCGGGTGAGAGGTAAGATTATAAGATGTTTTCTGCTATAAAATGTAAATATTAAAGGCCAGATCATACAGTGATGTGATTATGGAATCTTTCCATCCAAAATATATTGACACTATGTTAATATTCTGCTATGATATGACTTTCCAACTTTTTAGGCCAAGTATACATTTTATGTTTTCCTTAAAGTAAGTGATTAGTGAAAGCCTGTGATCCCTGACCTCTAACCTCACTCAGGTTAATTAAACACAAGGAAGAACAACACAGCAACAATGTCTGACAAAACATAATTCAGACCCTTGGACTGTAGAAGAGAGAGAATGTAAAAGAGGGCTTTGTAGGGTTCACAGTTAAAGGTTTTGTCAGGAATGCAGTGATTGTTATTTGACAGGGGATCCAGAATCCAGCTGCTTGGTTTGAGGTGTCAGCAGGGATGAAGCCCTTACAAGTCATGTTCAAGCTCTTATGGGTCATGGGTAAAACCCTTCCACACCATGGGCAAAGCCCTTCCAGAACATGGGTAAAGCCTTATAGGTCATAGATAAAATGCCCTTCCAGGTCATGGGTTACTTCCTTCCAGGTCATAGGCAAAACTCTTCCAGAACATGGGTAAAGCCCTTCCAGGTTATAGGTTACTCCCATTCAGGTTAGGACCAAAGCCCTGGCATTGCCATGGGTAAAGGTCTTGCAGGTCAGGTGAGCATGCTTCCCCTGACACTGCCAGACAGGTGTGTCTCCTGCAGTCACTCTCATCTCCAGCCCTCTCGCTGACCATTCTGGTTTAGTATCTGCTTCCCACGGGCTGTGTGACAAGGCAGAGCTGGGGGCTGCGTTACAGCCTGCTGCAAAAGCAGCAGGAAGGGGAAATTTATGGGTTCATTTCCTCTGAGAGTTGACCATCACAGACATTGGGGTCTATATATAAATTTTATACTACGCCTTTATGTGCAGGATATATATTGAAGTGGGAGATTTTCGGTTGCAGGGTTCATTTTTCATGTAGTGCCGTTGCAGGCAAGCCTGCTTTTGCACGAGTATGTTGGCTGCATTGTGAGTGAAGCCCCAGTGTCTGAGCCATTCCATTTTCCCTGCTGCTGCCCTGTGGGAAAAGGTGCTATTCACTGTTCTCTTAACACAAACACACAGGATAGGCTGTGCGTGTCCCAGTCCATCAGCGTAGCGATAAAAACGTGTTTCTGACCACTTCATTTGAGTCGCGGCTCACATGGTGCCTCATCCACATTTGTCCCACTGATAACCTTTCAATGATGACTTGTAGGATCTTAGTTATACTTGGTTCAGGAGTTTTCTGCCAGTTGGTTAAAGACAGAAGGTGACAGTATCATATTGTAAAGTATTTTTTTCAAAAGAAAGCTAAAAAAGAAACTCGTTTTAGAACTGAAACAGTACATTTGTTGTTGCTCTGATCTTTGTGTTGAACATCATTGTTGGTATTTTAATTGTCACGTACCTTCCCATGATAGCCATTCCTCACACAGCACCCCGTCTCTTCCTCACACTTGTCATTTTATTTGTGCTAGCTGAGACAGGTCTTCCGCCGTGCTGTGGAATTTGCCAGCGGGTAAACTCAGCATCATTACAAAACCGTCCTAACCCTAATGGCTTGAATTGTCCTTGCTCATATCATAGCATCATGTACTATTTTTTCAGTTATTTTATTAGTTTTGTTTTGCTAACCATGACCTGATGGAGGAATTAGTTCCTGTGGCAGATTTTAAAGGTTGGGGAATTTTTTGAAGTTTAATTTGAAAGCTGTGCAGGTCAGAGAAGGGGGAAAGAAAAGCTAGAGCCCATCGACATTACACATACACACACATGCTCGCTCCGCCTTCATTATACCCCCAACCGCTGGCTGTGCTAATAAATTGTGCTGCCATCTTGTCTCAGCGGTGCCATGAAAAATGATGGGATGGCAGTAAGAGAGAGAGAAAGGAGGAGAAATATGAGGACAGAGCCTGGGGGAACTATACATTAAGTGTTCATACCCTGGCAGCATGGTGTACACGCTGCACACGTTACACACAACACACATGTGATACACATTACGCATGCTGCAAAAGCTACACACGCTACACTGGTTGTACACACCACACACACTACAAAAGCCTTCTCACGCTGTGCGCACTGCACTCGCTATACGTACTGTGCGCTTCTTACATGCTACTAACACTGCATACATTGCACAAACTGTAAATGCTCAAAGGGCACATTTTGCTTTAGCTGTTCATTACTATGATCACCATGTATGTAATCAGAGTGATGTACCTCCAGTTTGTAATGTGCCCATTTTACTGAGGCCGGTAGTCAGTGAAATTGGACTATGCATGTCTGTCAGTGTCACGCTCAGTTTCAGTGTGCGTGTGTCTCTGTTACAAGACATGAGCACCTGTCTGCTTTGTTTGCACAAAAACACCACACTAATGAAGATTTACTCCTTTCTCTGGCTGCAGTAAAATTGTATTCTTTTGCTCTGCGACGACTTAAACACGCAATTATGATAAGTAAAGACACGCACGACATTTGTTTAGTAAGTCATGTGTGAAATTACTCGCACAATTAACATTCTGAATCTAATTTAGGCTCCTTGTTACCAAATATTAACAAAGATGTCCTGATGCTGCTCAGGTAATTCTGAAAACGTGGTGTTTCAGACTGACAAAAATGCATATGGAGACATGTTATATGTAAATATTGCATGTATTAATTAGTGCAGAACTGAGCCCTTCCTCTGGGTGCTATGGAGACAGAGGAGTGGCAACATGTACAGGGGATGATCCTAAGCAGCATCGAGTCTTACCATGGGAGACTCCACCCCACTACCAGCATCATACCACATGTTTGGATGTTGTGTTTTGGTAATTCCATTTAACTTCACATTTCTGACAGTGCCTACCCCACATCAGGTATTTTGCTGTGTGTTGTACTGTTGTATGTGCCTTTAAGTTGCACACAGCAGGACATACCTTAGGGAGACCAGCTGCCAGTTCACCAGCACTGCAGCTTAATGAGGAATTTGGTCACTTTTGTCATAAAGCAGAATTTGCCGCTGTTTCTTTCTAGGAGTCACAGGCTCACTATAGTGAGACAAATAGGAGGCCACTCTGCTGTTTATGTCCAGGAGTCACAGCAGTGAGACAGAGAGGAGGCCACTCTGCTGTTTATGTCCAGGAGTCACAGCAGTGAGACAGAGAGGAGGCCGCTCTGCCGTTTATGTCCAGGAGTCACAGCAGTGAGACAAAGAGGAGGCCGCTCTGCCGTTTATGTCCAGGAGTCACAGCAATGAGACAGAGGGGAGGCCGCTCTGCTGTTTATGTCCAGGAGTCACAGCAGTGAGACAGAGAGGAGGCCACTCTGCCGTTTATGGCCAGGAGTCACAGCAGTGAGTCAGAGAGGAGGCCACTCTGCTAGGTATGTCCAGGAGTCACAGCAGTGAGACAAATAGGTCCAGTGTAGATGCAGCTGCCATTTCAACTGACAGTGTTACAATAAAGCTCTTAATTTTCAAATTTTCTGACTGCAGCATGGTTGAGGATGGATCACAAGATCATGCATGTTTGCTCTTGAATGGAACTAAGTGCATATTATTGACTTCAGTCTATGATTTCCTGTTGATCATTCGAGCCAACATAGGTGTGTTGTAAGTCTTTCTGTCTGACATTATAAATAAATGATTTTGAAACAGCCCAAACACTATTCACAGAAATCCTGCTAAATTTGTTTTGTTTACTGCGTGGACACCTGGACTGCTTTTGCTGTGCTCATTCCTGAGACTCAGGCCCATGGTGATGATCAGAAATGACACTCCTGTATTTACAGAAATGACCATCTTGCAGAACATGTTTCTAACAGGGTATCATAGGAGTGTGTGGATCATTTCCTGATGCTATCAGAAGTCACTCCTGTGATGAACGCACACTTCCTGTGTCTCCTTTCCTCTTTTAATAGAAAGTACTGCTGAAATGCCACTGAGGAAGTAACCAAAAAAAGTTTGTTGCAACTTTCATCCGAGTGGTTTGCATATTTTATGTGAGCCATTAGTTATTGATGCATCCTTTTGTTCATTTCAATCAACATATATCTTAAGCACTTTCCTGTTTGGGAAATTAGTGTCAAATTATCTCGTTTGAGCACTCAGCTTCTTTCATTTAAGCCACTGCAATTCCCTGAGGTGTTTTCTGAGGAGTGGGATTGGTTTTTGGGGGGGGGAAACCTGATTAGAATATTGTTCAAGTTAATTAAGGCTGAGTTTTTTTTCCCCGTTCTCATTCTGTAATCTAATTACAGCTTGTGGTTTTCTACTTCTATCAAATAACCCTTTAAACTGCTTTTGGTGGAAATGCAGAAGTGCCCCTCCTCAAGGGTGGGGCTTGAGTTGGCTTTGCAGGCAGCAAGAGAAATGGTGATGGAGATACAGGATATGTTGACAGAAATGTGTCTGGTTAATAGCTGCAACTGTGAGTAATGATTTTTTGTGTTTTTAGTGGGATAAATGACGTACATCGTAATGGGACTGGCTGTGATTGACAGACGTGTGAGTGGCAGTGTGCTTTCACTTCGTACCTTTTGATTTCCTTTAGTCTCTGCCACATGGCTGCAGCTGGAGTGTGGAAACAGCTCATCTGTCCTTCACGTGCTCCTTCATCCAACATCCCGTTGTACTGGGGTGTTACTAAAACCGATAAACTAACATGATCAAAGAGAAAATCTGTGTTAGGACACTGCATAGCTGCACTGTGCAGAGGCAACCTAGTGCTGAACCGCCAGTGCAGCTGTTTGGCCGTTACAACCATACGGCCAGACTTGTAAGACACAGGTAGACAGAAAGAACACAGAGCCGTGAGCCATCATGTAAACATGGGCCCATGCTGGTCCTGTTTCGCACTGATGACTTTGTAGTGATGAAGAAGGTGCTGTGAGCTGCTTTTCACATGGAACACAGACACTTATAGTGCACCTTTAGCATCACGCATCCAAGGCCTTCAGCTTACAGTTGGCAAGAAAGATACCACTCATTAAACGGTGAAATATTTAGCTAATGCAGCCTGCTGAAAATGCCTGAATTTTATCAGGAAAAAGATAAATCTGTTACAAAACAGTGTGACTGATTCTGCATTGAATTGTAATGAATCTGTATGCCAATTATATATATATATATATAATTTCTTTTTCTTCACACTGAAATTGTTTTGATGTCTTCAAATGCTGAAAGTTGGAAAGGACATTTAGATTCATTCTGTAAGAGCACCAGTCATAGAGTGTCAGTTGCAAAAATTATTGACCCACTCCAGGTAAAGAATAAATCAGACATTAAATGTATCGAACCTGGTACTGAAAGCAAGCAGTTGGTTGTTAATGTAGCAGCTGACTATTGTGGTATAATGAAAAGGAATTATTGACTGAGGTTTCGGTTATCAGAGCTGTAGTCTTGTGTCAGAAACAGCACTGCTGATAGATGTGAGAGCTGTTACTTAATGAAGTTCCTCAGACCTGGTTGTACTCCAGTGGTACACCAATTGTACTCCAGCGGTCTGCAGGTCAGTACTGGAACCCACAGCCTCAGTTTTTGCATCCCTCTTTGCCCAAGTTCCACATGCTGTCTGTGGAAAACCAGCAGGTGCTCTCTTTGGGAAAAAAATGAGTACTCACTCAGGACAGACAATGAGCACTCTCTCTTGAAAAACAACGGGTACGCTTTTTGAAACACCGGTGGGTGTAGTCTCTGAGTGTAAACTTAACCATGTCTAAAACAGGAAACTCTGTGTTGCTCTTTTTTTAACAATGGAAGAAAATTAAACATTCTCATTTTGAACAAAGCACTCCCTTGCCCTGTCAATGCCTATTAGTACTTATTTAATTTAATTAGTTGTTTGGTTGGATGAACCAGGCGGTTGGCCAAAATGAGATTAATGAAGTTATGAGTAGTATTTGTATGCAGCTAAGCTTTGGTAGCAGTTTTGTCTTTTGGCTTTCAGCAGAATTAAATATGTAGGGATATTTCTGGCCATATGGCTGTACATATCATTCGATTAAGGGTTTAAGGTTAATTTATAACAATTTCCACACATACAGTGGCAGTTATAGGCAGGTTATGGTTAGTTTTTTTTCTTTTGCTTGCTTAGCTTTATTAGAGTCCATATGGTTGTCTGGGAGTGCTGAAGTGGTTGTGTAATAAGATCAGAGCGGGTTGGTGGATTGATGAGTATGGAGGCATGGCCCCCATAAACATTTACACACGCACATATAGGGGGAGGGGGCAGGGGTTGTAATCTCTCCCCCAAGGCCAGCCCTCTCTCATGGGTGCACTTTGAGAAATTGCAAGGATGTATGCTTTGCTCACTCCCCAAACCCCAAGAAGCAATTATTGTCATATCTCTGTGTTGTCTCAGATATCCCCCCCCCACCAACGACAATGCCATGGTTGAATATGCTGAATACTATAAAAGATCAACGGGTCTTGCTCACACCACACATCCTCAAAAAATATCTCGTGTCTACCAGTGGAGAGATAATCCTGCTAAATGTACGGCCTAATCTTGTCCTTGGTTAGTTTGTGTACATGAATATTGCATGACTGAGTGTCCCTGTCATTTGGCCAGATTAGCTTCTCTGCATTTCCCCTGCTTAATTGAAAACTATTGTGGCTAAATGTAGTATCGAGTGCCGCTAACAAAGCTTCTTTCAGGGAGCTTCTTGCCTCCCTGCATCCTGGGCTCTCTAAACCCTTTTCAAACAGCGAATAATCGGCCAGAGGGAGCGCTGAACCTCGCTGCAGTGGCAGCCCCCCGTATCAGAACAGCACAGGTTTTGGACATAGACGGCGAGGCCAACGCAAAGGGCTCCGTGTGGCTGCCGTTGAGTCTGGGTCTGGGAAAAAAGTAAAATTAATGTGGGAGGAGATTAATCAAATTTTCTGCAGAGCATTTTCAGGAAATTGTTTGGCGAAAGCTGTGCTGACATAGCGCAGGAACCCTGCTTTGGTGTGGCATGTGAAGAAGAGACACTGTGAAAGGGTGTTGAAATGGAAATGACAGGCCTGTTATGGAAAGGATTTATTCTAATGTGTCTCTTCTTCAGATGATCTACCCCTCTCTATGAATGGGGGCTTTTTTAGGAGTCTGTCTTTATTTCAGCTAAATTATGCTGATAGGGCAGGCATGTCAGAGACAATGTCGAAACAAGCCATGCAGGCCTCTCTCGGGCGTGTTCTCATTATCAAGCTCCTGTTCTGATGCAGCCACAGTGCAGGTTTGGGAAGGGGGGGTCTTTAGAAGGATTGCAAATGGAAGGAGGAAATTGAGTGGAAAGTCCCTATCTCCAGTGGACGGACGCACTGTCTTGGGACTGTCTTCTTTTCCCAGCCTCATCTTTTTCTGAGATAGTTATATTATTTTCCCCACAAGAAAGGTCTCCTGTCATTTAAGGTTTGCTTTTGTGTCTCTCAAACCCCCTCTGTCTTTCAGATTCTGTGCTTTGGGTTGAGCTGAAATGAAAGGGTTTTATAATGTTTGCTGAGATCATGCTTTTCTAGACCAGTTATCTTTTGTGTGTGTGTGTGTGTGTGTGTGTGTGTGTGTGTGTGTGTCTGTTTCTCTGTCTGTCTGTGTATGAAGGACAGTGTGAGAGGGCACTAGATGCAGTAGGTTCCAAATATACATCATTTAGATATGCTTTGTAACTCTGTAGCAAACACACACACACACACACACGCACACACACACACTGGGGGATTGAAACTGTGGTGTTTTGTCCCCATGGTGGGATCATGCATGTTGTTCTGGACCTATTCAAATGGCAGTGTGTAAAAGCATAGACTGAGACTGAGGCAGGACAATTGACACACGATTCACACAGTCACACAGACACACAGCAACACAGTCATACTGACATACACAGACACAACAATGCAGCCGCTCAGCCACACAGACACACAGCCAACATGTATGTGTTAATTATAGTATATTTAGAACATTTTGGGTGCTGGCTGGTGCCATGCTCTTCACAGGACATCTGCTTTGTTAACTTGTGCACACGTGTGTGTGTGTGTGTGTGTGTGTGTTGTACGCACATGATTGATTCTTCAGCCTGGCTGCATGCTCCCACACCCAGCTATACACAGGGCATGTGCAGCCAGACCAGGTCCACGGCAGCTGTTGACTCAAAAGGACACCCCTTGTGGTGTAGTCATTGCTGAGGGGCATTAGTTTTCCAGACACGTTTCATTTCCAGCACTGCCTGTGGTCGCTTTTGTGCACACGTGCATGTGTGTGTGTATGTGTGTGTGTGACCAGGCTCTACACCTGCTGTCCTGTTCCTGTGTCCTGCCACTTATCCTTCCTACTCCATCTTATCTGAGTATCCCTACATTTAATTTTCTTGCCTTTCTCCATGAAGAGAATGAAGAGAGGGGATCTTTTGTCCTCTTCTCCCCCAACCCCTGGGATAACTACATGTCCGTTTCTCTTGTTCTGAAGGTATGCTTCTTCTACTCAATTAGCACACATTTCACTTGATTTTAGTCAAAATATTACCATTTTTTAAGTTAATTTATAAGCAAAATATCAGATCCCTATAGGGAAATTAAACCTACAGTTTTTTCGTGAGATCTACATCTTTAACCATTCATGTATGTGGTCTTTGCTGTACATTTACTCAAACTGTTATTCAACCCGCCCCTCCCCCACCAAACCTGTGTGTATGTCTATGGCTGTGCCACCCCCTGCTGTCATATCGCAGTGAAGGTAACATTCTGCAAGGGCATCATGGCTTCCCTTAAAAAATACCTAAAAACCATCCACAGTGGCTTACAAGAAAAGTAGGTGCAGCTTATATCTGTGGGTGGAGCACCACTGCAACTAGGTAGGGTGGCCTGTTGTGGTGTGTGGGGGTGTTCTCTGACCACTGCTGGATGACTTACATTAGCTGTTTCACTCATCTTACAGAAACATTAGCCTACCGAGCATCAGCTGTCCAGGACTAAATCCCACCTACAGACCAGAGATTTCCACAGTGCGTAACACTGGGAAGAATGGAAGAGCCAAGTGATTTTTTTGAGGTCCTCTGATCCCAGGGTGAGAAGGAAGAGTTGGGGTATCCAGTCAGCTATTGTACTGTGTACCCCGAGTTCCTTCTGATGTGTGTATGCCTCCCCCACATTACATTGTCACCACGTTATCTCTTGCAAATAAGCCTGTCAGCGAGAGGTTGAATTGTTGATGATAATCGTTACGTTGTTCTTTGATGGTGCTGCTTTCAACATGCAATAAAGTGCTCTTAAATTTGACATTGTTGTCGTGGTAATTGGCTCCTTCAATCTCACACAGCCTTCCTCTGTTTCACCCTGCCCAACCTTCTCACGCAGCGTTTAACCACTGTTTCCTGGATGTAAGATATCAGACTAAAGGGGAATGAATATTTAATGGTGTTGGATGTAAGAGAGTGCCTGTGACTTGTTGAGATGAAATATTTAGTGCTGGTAGTAGTGATGGAAGTAGGTGCTGTGTCTCCTCTGTATGCTAGGCCGGAGCTGCAGAGCGGGCTGCACAGAGCCACTGCACGTGTTCATTCAGCACAGCTTTGCTCGAAGCAGAATGGTGTGTTCCTGGGAGCACAGAGGCATTGTGGGAGGAACTGAATTCCACATCAGAAAATCTAGCCTGCTCATTATGGACACAGAACGGCCTGAAGTAACACGGATCCTGGCTGTGCTGTTAATGGTGTGGCTGCTGCAGTGCCCCCTGTTTGCTGGTATTTTTCTGGCCTATTCCACTGGTGTAACTGGCTGGATTAGCGGACAATTAGCTGTATGCTTTGTCCATACACCGATTAGCCAGAACATTATGACAGGTGAAGTGAATAACACCTTACAATGGAACCTGGAAGTTGGTGGGATATATTAGGCAGCAAGTGAACATTTTTCCCAGAATTTGATGTGTTGGAAGCAGAAAAAAATGGGCAAGTGTGAGGATTTACCTTAACAGGGGCCAAATTGTGATGGCTAGACAACTGGGTCAGAGCAACTCCAAAACTGCAGCTCTTGTATGATGTTCCTGGTCTGCAGTGGTCAGGAACTATCAAAAGTGGTTCAAGGAAGGAAGTCTTCCTGCCATTCATGTAGATGTTACTTTGACACATACCACCTGCCTAAACATTGTTGCTGGCCAAGTACTCCCCTTCATGGACACAGTATTCCCTGATGGCAGTGGCCTCTTTCAGCAGGATAATGTGTCCTGCTACACTGCAAAAATTGTTTGAGGTTTAAGGAGCACAGCAAGGAGTTCAAGGTGTTCACTTGGCCTCCAAATTCTCCAGATCTCAATCCAATCAAGCATCTTTGGGATGTGCTGGATAAATAAGTCATATCCATGGAGGGCCCACCTTGCGATTTATAGGACTTAAAAGACTGGCTACTGATGGCTTGGTGCGAGACACCACAACGTACCTTCAGAGGTATAATGGAGTCCATACCTTGACTGGTCATGGCTGTTTGGTGGCAAAACAGGGACCTACTCAGTATTATGCAGGTCATTATGTTATGGCTGATTGGTGTATGTGCGTCTCCTAAAATAAAGTCCTGCAATCCCTTTACAATAGTGGGTCTTGCCTGTAACCTTTAAAGTGCTTTTATATTACTTTACGAGTGGCAGATGTGTTACTGTGGTCCTAACAGAGCCATGTAAGATGGGAGTAGAAACACACGTACACATGTGCCTTGAAGTGAGTGTGGTGTGTCTGCTGCTGCCCTGGCATCAGTGTCTGCTGCTGTGCCAGCTGTTGTGCCTGCTGCTGCCCTGGCATCAGTTCCTGCTGCTGTGCCTCCTGCTGTGCCAGCTGCTGCCCTGGCTGCTGTGCCTGTTGCTGTGCCAGCTGCTGTGCCAGCTGCTGTGCCTGCTGCCGTGCCAGCTGCTGTGCCTGCTGCCCTGCCTGCTGCTGTGCCAGCTGCTGCCCCAGCTGCTGTACCAGCTGCTGCCCCAGCTGCTGTGCCAGTTGCTATGTCTGCTGCTGTGCCAGCTGCTCCCCTGGCTGCTGTGCCAGCTGCTGTGCCTGCTGCCGTGCCAGCTGCTGTGTCAGCTGCTCCTCTGGCTGCTGTGCCAGCTGCTGTGCCTGCTGTTGTGCTGTGTGTTAGAACAACACCAGAGCTACTTGGCTTTAACTCCATTCTGTGATGCTGTGCTTTCCACTAGCACAGCAGTACTTAAATAGCAGTTTTTGTAAAAATTATCAAAAGCAGGCGAAACTGTCCTCCAGATGTGATGGAACATGTAGGGCAGAAGATAAAGGACGGTTATTTTTAGAGAGGTGAGGTCATTTTGACACTGCCGGGCTGACTACGCTGACTCTGCTTTCGCCGTGGCATGTGTCTGTGTTGCCCTCCAGGCTAAAGATGTGTGAAAGACTGGCAAGGTGTGGAAACCCCCACCTCCGTGTCCCCTATGATCAGGCACCCTTGATGGATTTCTCAGTGGGATAAAAGGGTGGGTAGGGTGTGTGTTATGGGGTGGGGGTGTAATTACGTTGGAGGAGGCAGTCCTGAATCAGCAGCAGGCCAATGGGGCATTTCCTACAGTGTAAAACCATCTGTCGTGTGGCTCGCATTTTAGCTGATAAGCCAGGCCTCAGAGCAGGATTGATTTCCAGTAAAATCTAATGGGGCTCCAGGGGTTGGGGGGGACACACGCTGCCAGGTTGCCTGGAGGAACTGTCATCACGCGACACTGTGCACTGTTACATCTGTATTGGAATTATGGGACGTTGTTGCCAAGAGGCTGGACTTCACTGACATTGGGCCGAACATTCGCTTCTGTCTTGTCGCTTCTTAATGCGCCCAGAAGTTCCACTGGCTGCCATTTCTCATTGAGCTTTACTCCAAGAGAAGTGCTAGTTCTGCTAACCACTAAGATCGGAGGACTTGTGGGATCCAAAGAGGGAACATCTGGTTCAATCCATCAGCCGACTTAGTCCACCGCAGTGATTCTGGCAGCCGGAGCTGGTTGTGTTCACTTGATTTATGATTGAGGGTGCTCCACGACACGCACACACTCACACGCACAGGCCTTACTTAGACAGCCAGTTCCCCGAACACGGAGCGGTCCTGTGAGGTTAGTCACCACAGAGCAAAGAGAGGGGCCGCCGTTAGCGTGAGCCGTGGCTCGGTCAGATATCCCAGGGGCAGAAGCAGTGTTATGCAAACCGAAGCTTGGTGCTAAAAAACAGTGAACCCAACCCAGAAACAGCCGGGGGAAGCTCTGTTGTGAGAGCAGCAAGACCCCTGCCCCAGCCTCCTCAAGTCCTCCCCACTGAGCTCTTCGATGGCCTACAAAAGGAGCTGGGCCTCCCCTTGGGCCTCCCCTTGGCTCTTTCAGGGCTGTGACCGTGGCCAGGAGAACAGTGATGAGAGAGACCAGTGCACATCAGGAAGCTGCAGGTGATGTCCAGTTATCATTGGCTCTTCAGGAACATTTGTGTTGATCTCCTCATAACCTAGCAAAAATGCTTTAGAGGATTGTGTTCTTCGAAAGGATAGGAGGTCTGCTTTTTTCCCAATATTTCCTTCTCACTTTTTTCAGCAGTTAATTTTCTTTTGCAGCTGAGTCTGTTCCTGTAGGGTTGTCCAATTCGTTACCTATGTCTGTGGCCCAGCAGTAACGACAGCTCCCTGTTAGACCTTCTCGTAGAAGGCTGGCTTTCACTGCTACAGTGGAAGTGTGATGATGTGTACGAGATCACCTGGGACTAGAACATCCTACTTGTTTTACCAGGCAGTACACAAACATTAGCACAAGCACACATTTCTGTGTGGACGTGCTCTTTGGTGGGCCTCGAGTTACATCCATTTTGCTATACTGTTCACAAGATAGTTTCTTTTTAAGTAATGAAAGACCTTGTTGTTCCTGAAGAAAGAGCACGTTGTTGCCTTTGTGTTCAGCTTTGAAATCACTCTGGTTTAAAGGCAGGGCGAACGTTTGCCTCACCGCAAATTTCTGTTACGCCTTGAGGTTGCACATGTTTAATTGTGTGGTTTCTTTGTC
This sequence comes from Chitala chitala, assembly GCA_025773905.1. Classification (NCBI taxonomy): domain Eukaryota; kingdom Metazoa; phylum Chordata; class Actinopteri; order Osteoglossiformes; family Notopteridae; genus Chitala; species Chitala chitala. The sequence continues at coordinate 13,206 of JABJVR010001945.1, forward strand.
AGAACAGGGATTTCTTGATAATTTGTTTTGCTTCTTTCCAGCAAAACACCCTCTGCTTCTCGTTAGTCATTTCTGTGTTCCTCAAAGTGCTCAGAGATGCAGGACAGGCGGGTGGGGGGTGTAGAATTATAACCTGCCTGGCGTGATACTCATCTGCCTCTCAGGCACGTCCAGAGTGATGCCTTCTTATGTAGAGTGTCACTTATAAGAGTTCTGCTGGTTCTGGAAAAGCACCGTTGACCATTTACGATTGATGTTCACCTTGACATAATCACCAGTAGTAGGGCTGTGTATTGAGAACTGGTTCCAAATTAGAACTAGTTCAGAATTTACAGTAGCCAGGAAATTGATCGTTTTGAATTTTGGTTCCATTTATTGATACATATATGTTTTCTACGTATGTGTTTTCAATCATCCGTATGCACTGGTGGATTTCAGGGGCCGAAGCCAACCCTGAAATTTCATTGGCCACTCCAAAGCTCACAGAGGATTTGACTGCCAACCCTGAAATTTCATTGGCCACTCCAAAGCTCACAGAGGATTTGACTGCCAACCCTGAAATTTCATTGTCCACCACAGTGCTCATGGGCTGTTTGAACTTTTTCAATTTACTTCAGATAGACTACTGGCTAACCACTCTCAATGCCTTTGCTCTGAAAGTGTACATTGTCAAGTCATCTAATGGAGATATCTGAATAAAAAGTAGGCTTCCATAGTAAGCTAGTAATGTTTTTTTATGTTAATGTTTCTTTTAAATGTATGAAAATGTTTTATTTCTCTCATTAAGCATCATCTTTGCATAGCAAGCTAGCTAGAAAGTTTGATTAATTATTCGGTTAAGTTTAGACAGTGTAGGTTTCCATATAACAGTAACATGGATTTGTAGGGTACACTCTTCCATAGTCACCCCATACAAGCTCTAAATCGCACTTAGTCACCACAGTTAAAATGGTCTGGATCCACCACCATATGACTCCTTTTTTAACAAGAATTGTTAACTTTATTGTTGCACACTCATGTGCATGTACATTCGTTTTTACCTTTGTGTATTTGTGGATATATAGGTTGAATAAATATTAAGCTTATTTATTTTATCTTGAAACAAGGCAGTCTTTTTGCTGTTGAAAAATTTTGGGCATTTTTTAGCATGTTATAATCAGATCCAAGATTGAATAAGCAGAATCAGACTTTGGAGTTGATAAAATGTAAACGCATGCCAGCCCTAACAAGCAGGCACATCCTTGATTTCTGATGATGATTGCAGTGTGTTAGGAAGGGCACTGTGTAACTCTACCTAAATAAGCTGCCTTGTTGCACTTGCAAACATCCCAGAGTGTACTTATTACAAAACTTTTGCATGACTTACAAAACCAGAAGAGAACGACTGTCACACGCGTTCAGATGCATACATGCAAATGTGGGTTGTGTGGTGTTCAGTTGTTCATTCGGTTTTTGTTGGCTCGGTTTAATCTCAGTTGGCAGATGAAGCTGAGGTCAAGAAATGGCCATGCTTTAATGTGATTATCTGACTTGGATGATCCGTCTCTGGTGTGACTGGATAGTCACATGTTAATCTACCCACCTGGCATTAGGAGCCTTCGAGTGAAATGAAGAGTATTGGCCAAACTGAGTTGGCCTCCATAAACACTTGGAGCCTCGTATGGGCTTGTGCAGCTGCCTGACTGGAAGTGCCACTGCTCCTGTCCATCTGCTGTGTGTGTCACTGTAAGCTGAGACTTTAGCTACCACAAGGGACTTCTTTCTATGACGGCAGGTCAAGCTTTCAGTACTCTCAAGCACTGGTCTTGCTTATGATCAATGGAAACTGAATTTTGAAAGCATATGTAGACCTGTGTATTGTATTGGAAAGAAATAATTGATCCAAATGGGTTTTTTTGTGCAGCTGAATGATGAAGTGTTGGAAAAAGGAATAAGATGGAAGATGTTTCAGATGAAAGCTTTCTTGCAGCAGTACTGCTAAGGTGGTAGTCTGCTTTTTCACGGTTAAATCCTTGTACAGAACTTATAAAATTTCATCTATTTTATTAATTCTTAAAATACAAAGGGTAATTCAAGCTAGGTTTTAATTAAGATGTTAGAAGCCGTGTAATCTACCTGGCAAATTAAGACGGCTGAGTAATTATCTGCCAATTGGAATTCAATTTGCCATGTGAAGGTGCTTTGAAATGTGATTACACAGGATAGAATGAGCTAGCATACTCACTTGATTGAATTTGAGATTCATTAAGACACAGCAGTGTGCATCTGAGTTGCACGTGTGTGCACTGATATTTCGTCTATCTGTGAAACTCACGTTCAAGCAGGAGAAATGTACTTTCTTTGTGTTTTTGAATTTCTTTTTGAAACCAGTACCCTGTGGAATGTCCTTATGAGGTATTACTCCTGGGTGTCTCCCAGTGTTTGGCGTTGTCCCTTTGCTTAGATGTTGAGGAGCTCATCTGAAACGGTTCGATTGTCTCCGAATCCTCCTCTCTGCTTGTTTGAAAAGGTCACATGCAGACCACTTGGCGTCACACAAGAGAAACTTGTCCCTTGGCTGTTTCATTTCATTCTGCAGTCCACTGAATTTATTCAGTGTTTACATGTGTTCAACCACTGTCCTAGATGTACTGACACTTGCATTTGTCCCCTCCAAATGCTTGCTGAAAAACGGCTTTATCTCACAGCTTTACACTTCAGCCTTTCCAAACAAGAAGTGTATTAACATTCTCTTCATATCTCCACATCTGCATGCATACATTTCTCCTGTATTCCAAAGACTGATAAATATAGTAACAGAGTAATGCAGGATACATTTTAAAAAGCTGATTTCAGATCAGTCTAAGTGACCCCAGCCTGCATCTGGAGGAGCAGGCATTCCTTTTTTCTTCTTTCTAGAGAAAAACTGTACACTGTTTGTCATTACCAGGACAATGTAATGGCTACCTTTAGTAACTGGTTCTCATATTCTTTCAATAAAGACCCAGGAGATCATTTACATACAGGCAGTCAATAATTCTATATAATTTATAATTCATATGCTCATTACAGAGAAACTGCCTTATGTAAAGACTTTTTATTACCTTTCCCCATATGAGAAGAAGCTGATTTTCTTTTGACCACTTATGCGCAGGGCGTGCCCTGGAGCTCTCTGTCTTAGACTGTGTCACAAATGAAAATAATAATTATGTGCATCTGGCTGATGTTGGTGGCCTTCCAGAAGAGTAATCAGGCCTATCTGTATGCCTACCTGCCTTCAGTTCTCCTTCCTCTCATTATTATTATTATTATTATTATTATTATTATTATATTAGTTATTGAAGTGCTTGTCCTGTGGTGGAAGTTACAATCGCACGTATTCATACAGCTACATGTGTAGCAGCAGTCCTTGGGACGTTTGCTACACTGTTGGTTTGTCCCTCCTGTGCTGCTCTTTCTGGTGTCCTCTTCCACTGGTGCAGAGGCAGACACCGTGGCATGCTTTGCTTGGTGTCCATCTGGTGCACCCTGTGTCTGACCCGCTGGGTGCAGGGGAGCGGTCTGAGCCCAGTGGGCTCCAACGGACGCATCCTGGTCCTGCGGCTCTGACAGCACGGCCTACAGAAGGCTCTCCAAGACACTGTCGTATGTTGCCCCTGCTGTCTGTGCAAGCTGTGTGGCCTGACTTTGACCCATGTACCGTATAGCATGTAATAAGGCAACCTGGAGGTCATGATCAGGCAGGTCACTTATGACTGCAGCAGTAACATACAGTAATCCAGCAACAGAGACACATGTTTACTTATTTTACAAGCTCTGGCTGAAGCATGTGAAAGTAAACAGTGTACTGATAGTAATGCTGTGTAAATCGTTCTCATTTGAACACATGGCACCCCCTTGCTCACTCCACACGTGCCTCTCGTGGGACACTTCTCAGGTTCACGGCAGCACGGTGAACTGAAGGTATGGCACCTTATGTGAGATTTTTGGTGGGGAGATCTTGGTGCTTGATCAGTTGGCTTGCTGTTCTTTTCCCCATCAGCAGGCTGCTGGACCTGAAGGCTTTGTGGGGTGGCAGGGGCAGGGCTGGGGAGGATTGTCTTTACACCAGATGCTCAGGGGGAGATTAGGGCTCCAGGAAAGCATATGGGCTGTAATTGCATTAGTGCCTGGAGCGTTAGCACAGACGGAGATCTCCGGCTGCCACTGGGGCCCTTGGCTACTGCAGAGAGGTGATGCCAGGCATGTCTGTCTGGGAATATAACCGATGTTCAGGTGGGGGTAGGAAGGTGGGATGGCTCCCTCTCAGGTTTTGCTCTGTATCACGGTGTTGAGGGGACAGTCCAGGGGGTTCTGATGCCCCAGGGTGCAGAGAAAAGTGCTAAGTAGGAACAGTGCTTCAGCCGCAGGAAGGTGAGAGAATGGAGTTGTCTACAATCCCACAATTCCACTGCTCTGCTTGCTCAACAAATCTGCTCACCTACTCCTTTACTGAAACTCTTTTGCCCTCTTCTTATTTTTGTATGATTGGACTCTCAGCAGGGAAGTGATTCCTTTGGTTCAGAAAATCAGCCACATTAACGTGAGTGTCCCACACCACATGGACCCCCTCTCACCATGTCATGCATAAAAGTCTCCCTGTGTGATTGACCCCTGTTCTGTTAGCTTCACTGATGGTTATGGAGTCTTTCATCTACAAACCACTGACCAACAAAAAAGCAAAATGTTTCCGCAGCAATTAAAAAAAAAAAAGTAAAATGAATGTCCGAAAACAGGGTAATCTATCAAATTATGGTCAGTAGGACCAGCGACTCCCCCTATAAATTTTGAAATCTGATAATGATTGCTCTTAGCATTCTTTCCCCTTCATCTTTTCCTCTCCAAAAGTCTACATTTTGGAGAATTAGCTTTCAGGGACTGGTGGTTTGGGGGGGGTAAGTATTTGATGCCAAAAACAGACAGAGCTCTTAACAAGCTGCTGTAATAAGGTACAGGCTGCAGCTCACCGATTGTTTAAATGCTTGAAATTAAGTAGTTTGGGGGGGGGGGGCACTGAAGACTAGTGCTTGGTGTCTGTCAGTGTACCAC
>JABJVR010001947.1:2717-18268 GCA_025773905.1 Chitala chitala
CAGTGAGTGGAGGGCAACAGTGAGTGTAGGCTGTCAGTGAGTGGAGGGCAACAGTGAGTGTAGGCTGTCAGTGAGTGGAGGGCAACAGTGAGTGTAGGCTGTCAGTGAGTGTAGTGTAATCCTGTTGGTATGAGACCCAGCTTCTCTTAGAGCTTCTGAGCTGCAAAATCAAGAGTGACTCACACAACTGTCAGGACACTTCAGCATCTTAAGGAAATGACCACAATCCAGTAGTTACCTAATGAAAAAATAGAATAGAAAACACAAAGAAAAGGAGCCAGTCAACAATTTCAATGATCAAAAAAAAAAAAACTTTCTTGATTACTTAATTACAGGAGAAATTATATTTCAGAACGCAGTTTTCATTCTTGAAACCACAGATGTGTTAATTTTACATAATGAAATTTTTATTTGGTTTCAAACCAAAAATTCCAATATAAGTATTGAATTCAATTTTTGTGACTAAAAATCCATAATATAGATAATTGGTGAAAATTTCTCAGTCAGATTTAATATTGAATTTGTTGTTAATTTTTGTTTATTTTCAATTAAATTTAAATGTTTAAATTTTTTTATGTGAACAGTTAAACATATTGAATGTAAAAGAAGGCAGTGTACATATTATCTTTAGTTTAAAGTCTACCATGTGGTACTTTATTTACATATTAGTTGTAAAGTTGTATTTGTTTTTACTGTTGTTGTAGAATCATTTGTGTAAATCACATCCTGTTATGCGGGTCAGGTTTTTTCCGTTCTGGTAACGCACAAAGACTTTGTTGAAGATTCATAAAGATTTCCTCATTTTTTTCTGACTGTTAACTAAACTTTTAACATTTCATAACAAAACATAAACCCCGATGTCTATGGTGGGTGAACAGACAGCTACCGCGTAAACTGTAAATAAGAATTCTGTGGTCTACTATAATTATTGTAAGATTAATGTGTGCATTGTCATTAGTTTCATTTAATATTGTCAACAAAATATTATGCTATAAATTATCAATGTAAATTTTAATCATTCAATGCCATCTACATGGCAGATCTACACTGGTCAAAATATAGTGTTACTGGTCCCATGATATGGAACAATTTTTAGACATTTTAGAAAGGTTTATCCTGGAGCCCAGAAGTGACTGTGTTTGCCAGGTTAACTCCAGCATGTTATTGAAACTGTCTGGAAAGACCCGCTCTCCTCCACTGGGTCCAGGAATTCCAGCCATGTTTGCCTGGAGTGGAGATGTCAAAAGCAGGGCTCTGTCTCACTGCTGTTTATTTGGAATCCAGTCTAGCAAATTACACAAATTCACTCTGTCCACAGACTGACAGATCCTCGCGACAGAGAATGTTCATATAGTGCTCACATGTTTAGAACATGTACAGTGTGAACGTGGAAACCATACCAAGCGCATGGTGTAGCAGGCTTCCTGTCTGGTTCTTTTAACCATTCTTAACACACCACGATTCAACTGATTGTTTGCTCAGCTGTGAGGAAGGCTGGCCACTTAAACCTTCAGCTGCAAAAGAGGACATCACCTCAAGCAGGAAACCTCAGCCAAGGTCTGGCCACCCCTTCAAATTTCTACAGGTCCAGTCCAGTCCAGCCACCCTTACAACAGAATGAGTACTTTGCAAAGACACATTAAAACAGTTTCTCATATAATCATCGAAGCACAGTTAATTATCCGAACTGACTTCCTTTCTAGCCACAAATACATGATTTCTGTTACAAGATTTGGAGCAAATGCTTAGAGATTGCACCATCTCCTTTATATAAAACTTGTAGGATTGTAACTCTCTTGTCTCAGAAGTTGGATTTAGGAGTGATCTAAAGGTGTGACACACCTTCACCTGGAGACACAGCAGCACCCCAAAGGGATCAGTATTTGCTCAGCAGCACAGCAGGGCTGACACACACTGGCACTCCTATACCTCCTGTCCTGATGTGATTGCAGGCAGCAGAGAAATTCCACAGTTCCTCAGTCACTCCAGGAAATGGAATAATGTTGAGCTCATCAGGAAACCCAACAGCCATACCAGGCAACAGGAGCACACTGGTCTCACACCACCTGTAGCCTCCATCTACAGCTCAGTCACATGACTACCAAAATAAATACTGCCCATTTACTTGAAAATGAAAATGTTAACTTACATGTTAGATTATAGAGGAATGTTCTATAATGCTTGTGTACTTTTCCAGTGTAATGCTGGTTGTCCCTAGGAAAAATCACAGATTTTTATACAATCTTGAAATATGTAATATTTTATAAAGCCACCTGATGAAATTTTACATCCATGTTAAATACGTAAAACTGCTCAGACGATTACGTATTTATTTTTAAGTCAGCATAAAACTACCTACAATCAGAGAAGGTTACTAATCCATGCCAGAGGATAATAGTCAAATGTGTCATTTCAGGGGTAACATTAAGTATCAGACCAGCTGAAGTTATTAAATGCAATTAACAGTGGCATTACAGGGCAGCTCGTTACAATTACAGCACTTCAATTAGCCAATATACATAATACAGGCATGGCTATCTGAAACTCCATGTGGTCAGACAGGACGTTGTGTGAGCCTACACACACACACACACACACACACACACACACACACTACACTACACTACACTACACTACACTACACTACACACAGATGACACATTATACACGGAGTCATACTGCACAGAATATCCTGTCAAATGCAAACATTGATCCACTCATTTTGCTGAAGTGGCTGTCTAATTTTAGTAAAGCCTCATCGTGTTATTGTATTATTTTTGGGAAGGATGGTGAGATAGGCAGACAGAAGGTCGATGGCTTGAGTAGAACCATGGTGTTGTTTTGGTCCCAAGAGCCCTGGAGCTCTTCAAATACCAGTCATTCCACTCTTTGCTTACAAAGCAAGATTAGCCAGATTTCTTTTCAATGTCTGACAAAAAGAACATACAGTATGTTCAGGCTGACCTAAAAGAGTAACCCAGTACTTCTGTGGAGCTCTAAAAATGTCAAAGTTCTGTCACAATTTGGAGAATTAATCTATAACCATCTGGCATCTGGATTTAGAAGATGACTATAAAATGGAACAAAAAGGTCAAACCGAAACACTGCGAGCTGAAAAGAGGGACTCGAGCGACCCAAACCAAAGGCGGAGACCCTGCTGCCACCTTGCAAAAAATGTTGTCTTTTGCCATAAACAGTTTCTTGTTATAACGTGAACCTTTTTACGTTTTCATGAGAATGTTTTGGTGGTAAAACACATAATCAGCACTGTTTTAACGAGAAAAATCAAGTGTTGATTTTTCTCGTTAAAACACACTTTTCGTCCGATTCTCTGATACTGGTTAACCTCGTTCGTGACATGCATGTGTGCTGTTATTCATTATAAGTCGCTTTGCACAAAGGCGTCTGCTAAATGAATAAAATGTAAATGTGTTGATTTTGTGTTATAACACAAAAGTTATTTTTGTTTCTCAGTTATTTTTGTTTCTTTTGGTGGAAAAGTAGAAAAGTAAGGATAATGTCAGAAATAACATCCCCTTTAAATAAAACAACCAAAATTACGTCATACGGCGACCTTGTAAAATCAGTGTAAGATTCAGATTTAACTTTTGTGTGGTTGCACCAGAAAAATGCGCCCATGACATGAGGTTTTTTAGGCTATGCACGGATAGTGTAAGTGGTTTTACGGAACACTCCGTTGATTCAGTTTGATCACAGGAAACACACCAACGATTTGATGAAATACGTAATGTATTCCAGTACATTGTCTCAAAATGTACAATGTAAAACATTGTCTCTTCCAGTGAATCATTGTCTCATGACTCGCTGACTCGAAACTGACTCGCTGACTCGAAACTGACTCACATTGAGATAAAATGCGACTTTACTGTATAGTGCATATGTACTTATTTTATGCGGTTTATTTAATACGATTTCGATTTTAATTTAAAAAATCAAAATAGAAAATGTACAAAATTACTGTTTAAATGCAAATCAATTGTGTATAATTGTTTTACTTAATGTAAGGAAAAAGATGCATAAAATGTATTTTGTGTCTCAAAGTCAGCAAGAGCCACGCTAAAACGAACAAGCAGAATCGCGTGCCTTAGAAGTTACCGCGCGTCCGTGTATTATGGGAAATACGGCAGGTCCGCGCAGCGCACCGTATTAGGGGAAATACGGCAGGTCCGCGCAGCGCACCGTATTAGGGGAAATACGGTAGGTCCAAACGGAGTACCTTCCCAACATGGCTACGTGTAGTAGGCACGGATTCAATCAGTCCTGTTTTTCTATTATTAAAGTTTTACTACTATGTTTGTCCACAGGAATTCTAAGCTCAGCTGCAAAGGACAGAACCAAAACTGTGGAATTCAATGTAAAACCCGGAGGAGTGGTGCATGTCTTCACAGAGAAATTAGTAAGTAAATGAGTCGAGTGTCCGACTGACGGGTGCACTTCGCATACCGATAGGACGAGAGAAATTAACTATTTACTTGGATTCATTGACAAAACCAGTATTTATTATTTGAAGGTATATGGTTACAACTGAACTGTGCTTATCAGTTAAGTTCTAAGCTTTCGGTAAGACTGCGTTCAGATTGTAACTCTTGGCACACTGAACGAGCAGCGGTCCGACCGAAGTGAGTTCGAAAGCATGACGCTAATCAGATGGTTGGCGTGTGGCGTCTACTCTGTTTGCTTTGTGTGCAACACACGTTGGCGGCTGAATGAACGACCTACTAAACATTGTGTAACTGCTATATTCTACATGCGTCTTCTCTTAGGGAGAATACGAGTGTTCCTTCACTTACGCGTGCCAAGGAGGAACCAATGAGGTGAGCCTGAGTTCCGCTTCGGCCAATCAGGAGCGAACGCGCTGTGAGTGATGAGTGGGCCACGTTGGGCTATGGCGGCTTTCGCCATGCTGTGAGTTCCGTGTTAGAACTGCTGGTGACAACGTTTTCCCGGTGTTTTACAGCAATGGCAAATGAGCGTTGGACTCAGCGACGATGACACGCTGTTCTCCTGTTCGGTGTGGAGGTACATCTATAAACTAAGGATGCCTTGGATGAGATTCATGTTTGTGCTCGAATCCAGTCAGTGCTGTAAACAAACACATTGTACCATATTCTCTCCATTAAACCGTTGCATGTGTAGCGAAGTTAGAAGAAACCCCTGGTTGTCAGGACAAGAGTCTGAGTAATGCCCCACAGTGGTGCTGTACAGGGGTGGAAACCTAAGGTGATTACAAGAGCCGGCGACTAATAGGGGAACCTCAAAAATTAGTGTGTGACATTACATCTGAACACAAGATCTAACATTTCTTTAATGGGGCCCATATTTCTAGTGGTGGCTCTGGCCCCCAAATGAGGGAGTTTGGTCTTTAACTCAGTGTATTGGGTACCTGTAAGATGACTGTGACTGCATGAGTTTGAGCCCCGGCAGGCTCATCCCGATACACTTTAGAGAAAGTATTATTGCCATTGAATTGATATACATGTTAAAACACATACATGTTACAACAAAGCTGGTTCTCTGCATTTAAGCTATCCCCTGGGGGAGCGGTGGGCTGGCATTATTCAGCACCTGGGCAGCTAGCATTGGGCATCTTGCTCAAGAACACACCTGGTGGCTGGGGTGCGATTTGAACCAGGAGACTTCTGCATCTCAGCCCATAGAGCCATTGGCTGCCACAGGCTTTAACCAGACTTGTGTGTTGCTGCTAGTTTCATAAATGCATGCATTGATTTACTTTTTAATTCTTGTCTCATTTGATAGACCACAGGGGAAGTCATACCTGTTTTTCACACAGTTTAAGGCAGAGATCAAAGGAGCCAAGGTTGAATATGCCAGTGCATTTGTAAGTATCTCATGCTGTTTGAGTGATTTTGTTTATTTTTTGGATGCTCTGGTTTGCTATATTTAGTGTAATTTTGATGTTCTACTGAGACATATTGTTTCAGACAAATGTTTTGTTTTTAAATTGGGTGGCTGTCACTGTTGTGGTCCTGTTTGTTTCCTTCAGTATTGTAAAAATTAATTAAAAGGGGTTCCAGTTGGACTGCCACTAGGCTCCCTGTATGTGTCAGTGTTTCACATTTACCCAATCACACGTGTATTTCTGTCGTCCACTCTTTGTTGCCCCTCCCTGTGCTTGCTTTACCTGCTTTCTCTCCCCCACTTGTTTATCTGAAAAGCAGGAGTGACGCTTTTAGATTTCAGTTTGAGATTTTAAATTGCTCCATGTGGTCTGGTGTGGATTTCCTTACCTTTATGTAGGAGACATGAGTTTGGACGCTACTGTTTTTAAAGGATGCTGCCAAATGGAAAGTTAGGGGGTTGTCCTACTTTTACCAGAGCCTTTTTAGAGTTTGTGTTTTTTCGAGGCCACAGTGTTTCCCCAGTAACCTCTCTGCACTGGCTGTTGGAGGAACCAGTTGTTTGGTTCCCATGTTGACGCAGCAGGAGGAGTGTTCCGTGGTCTTGACAGCACGGCTCCTATAAGTCGGGGCCTGCAGCTAGTCGACATTGTCAAGGTGTCAAGGGAAATCTCCAACAATGCTGCCTTTGCAAGGACAGGAAAATCATTCAGGTGTGTCCGACGGTTTATAGAGGCACTATGGCAGGCCTTCGACAGTGAGGAAAGGGCTTTATTGAACTTTTGGAAGGGTCCTACTAGACCTGATGAAATTCATCTGTTTCCTGATTACAGTATTTTGTCTGATTTTAAACGATTTTAAAGTGACATGCATACTACAAAATACTAAGGAATGCACATAAATTTGTTTGTGGTAAAGGGTAAAACTTTATATACAGAGTTTGGTGGAGGTTTTACACAATGAACAATTGCATGTTGCAGCAGATTCAGTATGGAGGAGACTTCAGGCAGACCTGATGTTACACTTACCTGGAGGGCTCTCTATGAACCTCAGTTAGCCAGGCGTGTGGGTGACCTTCTTGCAGAATCCTTTGTGGGGAAGTGGCTGTCAGTGTGTTAAACAGAAAAGGTGTCTTCTCTCATCAGAGAGAAACTCTTCATTTGTTTTATAGATCGTAGTAAACTGCAGCCACTGTATGATGTATTATGCTTATAAAACTTGTTTTAATGAAACTTAAACTCACACAAGGCAACGGTAAAATGTCAATCCTTAAAGTTTACTGTAGGTCAGACCAAGTATGCAGTCTGTCAGCCGTTAGAACTGAGGTCTGGACATGAGGTTCTGCTTGTTTTTAGATCTATGGTAAAATCAAGGGTCGTGATTAATTTTGTATTCTACAGGTCCATTTGTGATGGAACGTTTTCATTCAACAAAATGGTGTGTTAATGTGTTCTGGACAAGATAATGGATAAACTGATTTATTCTGTCATTGGTTTCAATGATCATTGGTACTACCACGTCTGAAAAATTTCTATTGGTTTTCTTTTTTTCTTTTTCTGTACATGGCATGACATTAAATAATTCCTTTTTAAAATTCAAAATTCTCTCCAATTCCTTCTGCAGTCCCAGGCAGGTGTTGGAGGACAGAAGGACGTACCTTTGAAGGAGGAAGAGTATGTGGTTGGAGAATCCACAGGTGAGGAAGGACAGCAGGGTGACTCCACTTCTTGTTGTTGGACGTTACCTGAGTTCCTACAACTCTCGCTGTTTTACTGAAGTAGTTAGACATAGCCGGTCTCTTATTTTACATGTGCTACAGCAGTTTGGCTTTAGACATATGCTGTTGTGAATGTGTTAAGCCCCTGTCACTGTGCCTATTGTGAAGACTGTCCTTTCACCTTTCAGTGACCCACAAAGAAGGGAAGTTCCACGCTGAGCTGTCCAAACTGACCATCATCGCTCGAACGAGGCATGATGAACTCTGACTGCTTGACTTCTAGATTTCATCCTGCGTTGGCCAATAGTGGCACTGAGGTGAAATTCAGGGAGTCTCACCCAGTTTCTCACATCTCTCATGAGCCGCGGTGAAGTGAACGGAGCTACAGTTTCTTCATTGAAGGCCAATATTTCACAAAATTACTATTTCTTATTTCCATTCATGTACTTGTTGCTTTGACGGTTGGGATGGGTTCTTTGTTACCAGCAGGGGCGCTGTACAACTGCTATTTGTTACAGATTCCATAGTTAACTGCATTTTTGAAAATGCAATGTACTGCACTACTTTTTTGGGTACATATTTGCAGGTGCAGAGGCACAGGAATCTGGGGAGTTAGGGTGGATGAGACTCTTACTGTGTGTGATGAGTCTTACTGTGTACTTAAGACTATCAATAAAAATTGTCATTGACATAAATTTGGTTTTCAGTTCTATAGCATTCGAAATTATTTCTTAGTGAATAAAGTCTGTAACGATTATGTGGAATTTTACAAAAAGATTAAATTCTCATGGTTCATCGTGCAGGACTGATAAAGAGCCGGGTGCCCGTGTTACCGTATTTAAAGGCAGTATGTGTGTGCTGCTAGCCTGAAGTGGGCATGTAGAGTTTTCTGTCAGAGGGGGAAGCTTGGCAAGGTTAAAGAAAAGAATGGCTCTGTCACAGTTTGACTGGATGACTCAATATGGTAAGTGTCACTATTTTATCATTCTGAAGCACTTTGGACAACCTGGTTGTTGTAAATGTGCTGTATAAACTGATATTGACAGTGGAGAATTTGCTAGATAGCAGATAAGAGAGCAAAAGTGTCTATTGGCAAACATAGGGATGAGGAAAAAGGCAGCATTCACGTGGTACCAAAGGTAGAAATAAAAACCTTAACAGATAATCAGCCAGGATGTCGTTACCCCTTCCTATGTAAACGCCCTGCATTGTGTGGAGCTCCTCATTCCTTTTGTCACACTCTCAATCACTGTGTAGGAAACTGAAAATGGAGATAACGAACACGTGTAGTAATGTCGTATCGTTAACTACACTTTTAATAAACACGTTTTCTTGCTGTAGCGTTTTGGTTATATCCATTGCTAAAACTCCATTCAGTTCTGTTAAGTGATTTTTTTTTTCTTCATTTTGTATACAACAGCAAATCAAACAGAAAATTGAGCATAGTATATTATACAGTCACTACTCATGTGACATTATAAAATGGAGAAAATTAAGATAAATGAGCAGAAAGGATGAAACGCAGACGCTTACTAATGAAATAATGTATTGCTTATCAACATAAAATAATGCCAGGGGGATTAACAACCAAGACTAGATATCAACTAAAAGAACACAAAGTTCTTACAGTTCTGTTAAGTGATTTATCAATTCTTTCTCACTTTAATTGCATAGTAGGCACCTTATGGCGCGCATGCGTAGTAGGCACCTGTGGCGCGCATGCGTAGTAAGCACTTTGTGGCGCGCATGCTTGGATTGCGTCACAAATGCTACGTGGTACGGAAGGCGTTTGACAACATGGCGTCACAGCAAGGAGAGATCGATGAGCTTTTTGATGTAAAAAATGCGTTTTATATTGGAAGTTATCAGCAGTGTATCAATGAAGCGCAGAAAGTGAAGGTACTATTTATTTTTGCTTCAGAAGGTATTTGGCGGAGTGTTTGTTGGAGATCTGTAGTTCAGTTGACATCACTCTACCCGAATTGTTCTTTACTTAACGTCTCTAGCATTTTATTCCGTGTAATGTCGTCTTGTTTATGTGACATTTTAGTTGACATGTCCTGATGACTGTTGAAACTTGTTGTCACTGTTGAGTAAAATTTTTGATAAAGGAAACTGAATACCGACAACTTAATGAAGACGTTTATTTTCAGCCGTCCAGTCCAGAAAAAGAAATAGAAAGAGACACGTTTCTGTACAGAGCCTACATTGCCCAGGTAAGGCGGTCTGGTAACGCGATGACAATCACTGCTCAAACTGAACTGGTGACAACCGAGATATAAGTCGGCAAATGGGACACTAACTCGATCATTAACACTGCTTCCGCCTGGAAATGTAATGTTGGTGTAGTAGATTGGGTCACAACGTTGTACAGGCCTGCATATATAAAAACAAGGTGGTGTTGAAGATGTTTGAAGAGGTTCTGATCCTAGTTCTTGGCTTTCAGAGGAAGTACGGGGTGGTTTTGGAGGACGTGAAGCCAAGCTCACCTGAGGAGCTGCAGGCAGTCAGGATGTTTGCTGAGTATCTGTCCTCAGAGGGAAAGAGGTGGGATGTGATGCATGTACTGTGACACTCCCCTGCTTTGGGACTGGTGTGTAGTCGGAGAACCTGAGAAAATACAGGGGTTCTTAGTAGAGGCCTTGTGTGATTCCACGATGGCTGGGAGCTGGTGGCACATGCATGTTAGTTAAGACTATGTGCTTCAGCAAGCGTCAAACTAATGAGCATGTTGCCAATCTTTGTAGAGACACCCTTGTTGAAGAGCTTGACCAGAAGATGGTGAAGAGTGTTGATGCAGCCAACACAACATTCCTGCTCATGGCTGCATCCATCTATTTCCAGGAGATGAACACAGACATGGCTTTACGTACCTTGAATCAGGGGGATGGTGTGGAGTGGTGAGTGCGGGGTGTTGGGACAGTGTGTAATGGTCATTGTGGTGGGGGTGGTAACAACAATAAAAGTGAATTTAGCTTTTTCAGCAGATTTTTTTGTGTGTGTGTGGAATAATTTTCTAGGCGCTCATGTCATTTCAACTGCTTGCGTTTGTCTCTGCACAGTATGGCTATGACAGTACAGGTTCTACTGAAGCTGGACCGCCTTGATTTGGCCAGGTATGGTGCTGCACATGTGCAGTGTTTCCGTGTTGGAAAAATAAGATGAGGTACTAACGAATGGTTAATTAAGAGCCTAAGTGAAGATTTTTGCTTTCGGTGTGTTTACACACAGCTGAGCTTCTGAAGTAATGCGGTCCTTATTTCATCACATCTCTGATGTTGTTCATTGTCTGCCCTCGTTAATCTGCAGGAAGGAGCTGAAGAAGATGCAGGAGCAAGATGAGGATGCTACACTGACCCAGTTGGCCACCGCCTGGGTCAACCTTGCCATCGTGAGCCTCGCCTTGCCTCTCCATAAGAGCTGTCACACATGGTCTCACACTGATTTCATGGGTTTTGTGTAGGAAGCAGGAAGAAAACCTTTGGAAAAACCTGTTCCCTTGCTGTCAGGGTGGAGAAAAGTTGCAAGATGCATACTATATCTTCCAAGAGATGTCAGACAAGTACTCGCCGACGCTGTTGCTTCTGAATGGGCAGGCAGCCTGTCACATGGCCCAGAATAAGTGGGAGGAGGCGGAAGGTGTTCTGCAGGAAGCACTGGACAAGGTGGGTTCTTGAGCCCAGCGCCTGCTGGGTATTTACTCTAGCAAACAGTGGGGTCCATTGTTGGTGTTTGGCTGGGGTGCCACATCACAAACTGCTAAAAATGTGTCTGGAAACCGCGCAGTTATCAGTTTAATGCTGAAGCCTGTACAACATACGTCTGCTCGTTCGTATTTGGTTACCCTCGTACGAACTGAGTGTTGTGTTTGGCTGGTGTCTGTGCCTGCGCAGGACAGCAGCCACCCCGAGACACTGATTAACCTGATCGTGCTCACCCAACACCTGGGGAAACCTCCAGAGGTGAGGTCATATCAGGATCGCCTCTCCATGTCACTCTCTCCCTGTGCGTTCGTGTGTGTGCGTGTGTGATCATATCTAAGTGCAAATGCAAGCCTACAGGGATGGTGAGGTAACCATTAGTTATGGTATATTATTAATTATAGTGCATAGTTGTCTGGCTGTTCATAAAATGAGGTGTTTTAAGTTAAAATGAAGTGATTGTGAATACATCTTGTTCATTTCAGGTGTGATTCTCCTGACATATTTTATCTTGGACGTAGCTTTTTTTTTTCCAGTTCAACACTTTGGTTCGTTTTAAGTGTAATTTTTCATTGTGGACTACAGTGACCGTGTCTGTTGCTTTCTGTAGGTTACAAACCGCTACATGGCTCAGATGAAAGACGCCCATAAAACACATCCATTCTTCAAAGACTACTTTGCCAAGGTGCAGTTCTGGTGTTTTGCCTGGTGCCTTTTGATTCTGCTGGGTTCTGCTGTGTTAAGTGTTTTGTTCTGTTTTCAGGAGAATGAATTTGACCGACTAGCAATGCAGTACGCCCCTGCTGTGTAGCCCCCACGGGTATCTGTGTTCATCGGTGCTGTAGATATCACGCTTAACTGAGATGCCTTTTCAACGGAAGAGAGTCAAGAACTACTCTTGGCTTCATCACTAACTGCTTTTCATGTCTTCAGTGTAGATGATGTAAACACTGACCTTCTTCATTGTTTCAAGTAAAAGTAAATGACTGCTGAAAATGTTTGTTGTGGTTCTTTTGCTTTTGGTTGAGGGATTAGTTTAGGGAAGTGGGTTTAACTTTGGGTCTTTTATAGCTAATAAAGATGTTTGTGTGTCTTCCATGGAATGGTTACAGCTGGGTAACATAACTCATACCCTCTGACAGGCGCTGAAGGCCTGCGGTTGTTGTGGGGACTGTGTCTTTAAACGGGTCAGCGATGGGGGGGGGGGGGGGTGCTGTACAAAACGTCACTCTATTACCAGCTTTTCAACCGATATCACTTAAAGGAAAAGCGTCGTTGAAGCGCCGGTGCGGCAGGATTGGATCAGCGGTTCACACACGTCCGGCCCGGTGGCTGTAATGTGCGAATATTACTGTTAAAATGAGCACCGACGAGCTGATGCGCTGACAAAGCCGGACTGGTGTGTGTTACGAGTGAAGACAGGAGGCAGCTGGAGGCAAGCAGAAGATTAGCAAGACCCCCATCACGGAGGATATTTCCATTTAGCCATTTTCTCCTTTCGACTGGAAGTTTATCATCGTCACATTTAGCCTCATCATTTAAAAAGTGAACAAAGCAGTGTTAGAGCGGTACAGCGTGTCCGTCCGTGTAACTACGGCAGTACTGTGTGTGTCCGTCCGTGTCATCAGGCACATGTAGGGCAGGTGTGTCATCCCGTCACACGTGTGAGTGATGCTAAAGTGCACGAGTCGGAGATGATGGAGGCATCAGTGTAACCCATGCACCGATAATTAGGAGTTAGATATAATCCTTTTGCACTTCATTTAAATGCCATTTTTACAGAACATTAAATGACGTGTTTGCATATATTTAAAATTATGTTTCAAAATAAAGAAATTATCAAATTCATCTGGATGTCGCTGTTTGGACAAAGCGTTTAAAACAAGTCACGCGAAATATGCGCGAAAACAGGCCAGAGTGTTAATTTAAACACAGCTGTACCCGAGGCTCAACACTTCAGTATTTCAGCAGAAATTAGCTGCGCGTTCGGTGGTAATTAGGGAGACTCGGTGCAGGTGACGCAGCACGGTCCGGTACAGCGGGTTCGCGGTGCTGATGTTGCGCCATAACGAGGACGACCGTATTCGCGTGAGCGCGGTGGAGCCCATGCCGGGGTACATGGAGCTCATCGGCAGGGCCTACACCGTAATGCTGGCCGCCGTGCAAGACTGCAGCGACTGCGGTGTGGACCTGTCCATACGGACGCTGCAGGACAACGCACACCTCACCTGGACAGAAGCCGCGCTCTTCGTGCTGTGTGCGCTCATATGGACGGGGATGCGCCGCGGACTGACAGCGCATCTCTTCCAGGTACACACTGGTGCTGCTCTAAAGTTCTCCAGATGTGCATTGGCCCCCAACCTAAGTTTTCAGAGGCATAATAACACTTTATACTGAAGGTTAATTTTTCCGTTTTATAGGTTTTGCTTATATACAGCCTGCTGTAACGTAACGTGTTACCATGTCAGTAAATCATGCCATCATGCAGACTCAGTGTTTTACCTGAAGGACACTGATTGATCATTGTACCTTTCAGTCAGCAGAGCAGGGAGCAGGGCTCTGATGTAATGAACATGACGACAGTATGAAGCCATTATCTGCCTAAAAAGGCTCTCTCTCTCTTTCTCTCTCATCAGACACTATAAAACGTCCTTTTAGTGTTAGGACTCATACACACTGGTTACGTTGTTGGAGGAGTCAGTGCATACTTTGTCAGCACCATCATTTCCTACACTTTGTTCTTGTGAATTATAATCAGCTGGTAATGCCATGTCATGTTTTTCATGGTTTTTGGTTTACTCCTGTATATGTGTTATTTGCTTGGTTTCCTTTGAAACACTATTGAGGGCCATCTCACAGCTAAGCTGTTGGCTGCCATATGTAGAAGATAGCTGGTCCCATTAGCTACGTTAACACATCCGAACACAAAACTGACCAACAGCACGGTACTCCTTCACAGGGGGACTGTTGCTCAGTGTCTCAGAGTAGCATCTATTTTATAGTCCAGCTCAGATCTTGTACAGCTCCACCACCTCCTCCCAGCTGGTTCAGCTGGACTAACGCTGGGTACAGCACTCCTCTGGTTCATATGAAGAGCTTCAGTGAGTGAACAATGGCAGCACTGTGCCTTGTGTTGGCAACTGTGAATGGGCTGTTTGACAACAGTGCCACAGAGGGTGTTGAGAAAGCAATAGAGTGAACAAACAGCCACCCTTTGCCATTGGCCCTGTGTTTATGTTCCACTCTTATGCCAGACTGGTTCTGTGTGTTGTGTTGAAAGGCCACACAAGGCTAGAAGAGGGTCAGGCATGGGCAGTGAAGGCTGAAGGCTCTTACACAACTACTGTGTTGTTCTGCTGTTTCACTGCAGTGGCCTTTTGGTGTCACTCATGGACAACAGGTAGAGTTTCTCTGGACCTAAAGTCATAGCAGCCCCCATACTGATGAGGTTCAGATGCGTGTCCCTCCTGGTAACCTGGCATCAGCACTGGCCAGTGTGTGAGCGGTGATGTTTACGTTCTGTTCATCTTTTGGACATGACTCCTGACCTACAGGTGACTGTGACACAATGGTCATGGCTCTTCACTGAGGACTTCAGGCACACAAGAACAAGTCCTTAGCTCAAATTTCCACCTTTCCCTTTATTCTGCCTGAATTGGGTTGGATATATATATATAGCTAAATCAGCATCACAACATTTCACAAATACAAGCATAATGTTATCTACAAAGATGTGAGTCATAAATGAATACAACACAAACCATAAATAAATGAAAATGTTTCACAAATATAAACATAAAATCCACAAATATGCACAGTCACAAATGTATGAAATACAACCCATAAATAAATGCAGCCCAATACATGTATAAGAAATTATATATAAACTCATAAATGTCCACAACGTATGCCACAAATAAATACAACATCATGCTAGCAGTTAGGTAGTGTGAATACATCCTAATACTACAGTTAACAGCTTGGAAAAAATTGATAGGGAGAGAGAGGGGGTAGAGAAAGGGGAGAGGGAGAGAGAGAGAGATTTGGGGGGGAGTGGGAGAGAGAGAGAGAGAGGTGGGGGAGAGGGAGAGAGAGAGAGAGATGGGAGGGAGAGGGAGAGAGACAGGAGAGAGAGTGAGACAGGAGCGAGAGAGAGCGAGAGCGGGGGGCGAGGGAGAGGAGCGGGGGCGTGGGGAGTGGGGGGGGGGGGAGGGGGGGGGGGGAGGGAGGCCGGAGAGAGGGGAGGGGGGGGGG